>SNQJ01S0018449.1:58776-96007 GCA_010110895.2 Picea sitchensis | reverse complement strand
GAACAAGTCAAATAACCACTATAACATATTTGGTCCAACCGATGTGATAATCATATCTACAACTGTAGTGGAGGTCTGGTCTGTAGTAGAAGATGAACGATGGTCAGGAGGAAGTGGAAGATCGGGCAGTGGGGGATCAAGTGTCGCATGCTCATCTGGGTGAGGTGACAGAGGAGGAGGAGGACGTGGAGAAGGATCATGACCACCCTCATCAGTCAATGGGGTACTGAACGAATGAGTAATGGAGGAAGAGTGTGTATCATCAGCAACCGTCCCCGCTACTAATAGCCTGGTAGCTCCAACGATATGATGCATAAGAGTGATCGAGATGGATATTGGTGGCCACCCACCAATTCCAACTGGCTCACATGTAGTTTTTATCAATGAAAGTTATTTCCTATATTTTCGAGTCCTAAACTTTCGAGATCGTTTTGAGGCCCTAAACAACGTTTTTGGAGCTCACCATAGTCAAACTATTGATCAAGTTTAAGTTTAACGATATAATGTGTAGTCCTCGGATAGACCTTTCCAAGGGGCTATCGTGCGCCTAAAACGAAGATCGTATGCAAAATTTATGACCCCAAGAATTTCAAGAAGTTGTTGTACCAACTTACCCCATTGGGGCCCACATGACTTTTGGCACTTCATCTCCACATTGGGGCCACAAACCTTTTGGATTTTCATCTTCCGAGGGCTAAGATTTTTTTATGTTTAGGGTTTTTCCATTTATGTTAAAAAATTCTTTCAAGCCTCATTGTACTCACCTTCTTGTGAATGAGCGTAGCCATCACATCTCTTCTCAGAGATAAGCTGCCACCATTCTAGCGAGTCTTTCACTTTGTAATTTTACAGTTCTGTACATTTCACTCATTAATAGAAATTGTGTATTATTGTATATATGTGCCTCTTGTTATATATATCTGATAGATCTTTGTTACATTATTGGATCTCTTGCAATATCTCAATATATTTCTTTATTATATCTCCGCTCTCATTTCGTGCTCAAAATAATCTGGATCAGTGGTATTAGAGCAGGTTGCTCTTAGTCATTTTTCAGTGCATGTCCCTAACAAGTCCGAGTATAGAATTTGGGTTTCAAGCTTGTCTCTCTTGAGGACAATCACTCTTGCACGCCCAACACACCCTCCATGGTGGAAGAAAATAAAAACAACAAAGTAGAATATTCTATTAATATGTTGCTAGAGCAAGCTCTCACGTGATAGAGGGACGAAATGATGGAGAATTTTTCTCAAATACTTCGACGCTTACCGATAACAGTACATGCATCTTCATCAAGTAGCCACTTTGGAGGCATTGCTCCTTTCAAGATACAAGTTAATTTTGATATTCCCATATTTGAAGGTCAGATAGATGCAGATTCTCTAGAAAAATGGTTAAATATGCTAGAAGGTTATTTCTCTATGCACAATTTTTCCGATAGGGAAAAAATCACCTTCGCACTCCTTAAGGCTCTCCCCCGTGTCAAACATTGGTGGGAAACTACTGTGAGCAAATTTCCACAGAGGAGTCTGGAATGTTCGAGGATGAACCCACTTGGGAATCTTTCGTAGATGTCGTCAAGAAACAATATTACCCTATTAGCAACTATGAGATGGACCAAAGTGCATCAAGAGAAGGGCCAAGTAGTCCCAGAGTTCACCAATACATTCCATACCTTGTGGACCAAGCTGGGTTTCAAATATTTTGAGTGACATTTGGTTCTGAAATACCGTGGGGCTATACACAGGTACATCCAAACTAAAATGGAGTTTCTGGAAATCTCATCACTAGGAGTTTCTTATCAATATGTTGTCAAAACTGAGTAGAAATTTAGGCACCAGAACAAACGAGAGTTCAGGTTTGGAAATACGCAACAACCAAAGTATGATAAAGATGACCCAAGACATAGGAAAAGACGAGTAAGGGAAAGACAAACTATACCACTGGAAAGTGGTGTGATTTCCACAAAATCCCCTGGCACAACACCGATGAATGTCGCTCAAAAAAATCATTGGTGGTCGAGATCAAAGAAAAATATCTGAACCCAGATTCAAAATCCGATTTAGAAAATAATGGAAGGAGACAAATCATCGATGCAGACCCCATTGTCATTGTTGCAACCACAATAATCCAACTAGAAGCACCAACATATCCTAAAAATGGGGAGTGCTTCTTCCATTCACAGATGTGGGTGAAGGTGATTCCGTTGCATTTCATTGTTGATAGTTGTAGTATTCCAAATATGAAATAGTATGCAAAACATAAATATTTTAGCTAGAAATGGCAGATCAACAATGATATAACCAGAACAATACCAGAATAATACGAAAATAACACGACAAAGAGCACCTTGATTAATGATAACAATGTTTACTTTCCTCTTCGAGGGAGAAACCTCCAACATAGAAGAGCTCTATTACAATAATATCCAATAAAAAACTTCTGATACCCTTTACTCCTATTTATACTAAATGTGTTTATCCAAAAGAACAATCTAGAGGAAGATCCTTCTAGAAGCGAAAGCTTCTATTAGGTCTTCTTACATTTGACTTATTCTTCCTTATTTTTAGGCCTTATTAATATTGTCCTTTATTACATGGAAATATATTATTCTACCTACGCGAGGGCTTAGGGAGGTTTGGTCCCTAACATGTCCTCCCCCTTAAAAGCAGCCTTGTCCTCAAGGCTTGAGATGAGAAAATTGTTGCATAATGGTAGTTGGTTCCCAAGTGACATCTGTTGGAGTTGTATATTTCCACTGGACTAACACTTCCTTGATGGTGCGCTAACACAAACGATGCTCACGCTGGTCCAAAACAACTTGTGGATGCAACGAGATGGAGCCTTCTTCATCCAACTTGGGAAGGTTGGTTTGAGTTTGGCACTTAGTGCCAATAACCTTCTTTAATCAGGAGACATGAAGAATAGGATGGAGCTTAGAATGACTGGGCAAAGATAACTGATAGGCCACCTATACCACACACTTGAGAATGGTATAAGGACCATAAAATTTGGGCGCCAGTTTCTGACAATGGTTAGCCTTGAAGGAAGTTTTCTTATAAGGTTGCAGTCGAAGAAACACTTGGTCTCCTTCAACAAATTGACGTTCAGAGCGACCTTGATCTACCTGTTGCATCATATAATTCTGGGCCATGAACAAATTCTCTTTGAGGGTACAGGGAATAGCCTCTCGAACTGTAAGTGTTTGCTCAACCACCTGGACCTCTGAGACACCTAGAAGGTATGAGATAATTGAAGGTGGATTTTGTCCATATACTGCTTCAAAAGGAGTCATGTGGGTAGTTGTATGGTGAAAAGTGTTGTACCACCATTCAACTAGTGGTAACCATTGGGCCCACTGATTTTTCCTTTTCGATGCAAAACACCTCAAATATGTTTCCAAAATATTTTTGATGACTTTAGTTTGACCATCAGTCTCGGGATGATAAGTTGTGATGAGATGCAATTGGGTGCACTGTAGCCTAAATAGTTCTTGCCAAAAATTGTTGGTGAAAGTGGGGTCTCGATGAGAAACAATATAATGAGGCATGCCATGAAGCTTGAAGACTCGATCCATAAAAAGTTGAGCCACAGTGAAGGTGGTAAATGGGTGTTGAAGAGCACATAAATGAGCCACAATGGAGGCGATTAATGAGTGTTGAAGAGCACATAAATGAGCATACTTGGAAAGATGATCAACGACCACCATGATGACTGATTTATTGCCTTATTTAGGTAAGCCCACAATAAAATCCATAGAGATATTCCTCCAAATAGCAGGTGGAATCAGAAGAGGTTGTAGTGTGCTATGAGCTTTGATTGTTTCTCCCTTGTTGCATTGACAAACATCACATTCCGCCACAAAATTGTGAACGTCTTGTTTCATACCATCCCAGAAAAAAGAACATTTGACCCGGTCATAGGTTTTGGTGAACCATGAGTGCCCAAATGTGGGTGTGGCAAGAAGCTCAAAAAGTACCGTGGATTTAAGTTGTGACTATTTACTTAAATACAAACATCCTTTGTAGCGAAGCTCATCATTGTGCCATGAGTACCCTGGGGAAACTCGAGAATTGGCCTGCAATTGTTGGATCATATGAAAAATTTTGGGATCTTGTAGCCATTCTTGGCGAAGAACTTCAAGCCAATATGGTACAATGAAGGAGAGGGAAAAAAGGTACCCTTCATCTTCATATTTTCTTGAAAGTGCATCAACAACCACATTGTAATTTCATTTCTTGTAAATGATCTCATAATCATATCCAAAGAGCTTATTCACCCACTTTTTTTTCTCCTGGGAGGAAGGGTGTTGTTCTAGAAAATACTTGAGGCTTTGATGATCTGCCTTAATTTGGAAGCATTGCCCCAATAGATAAGGACACCAACTATCCACTGCATGAAAAATGGCCAACATTTCCTTTGCATAGATTGGTTTTCCCAAATGTCGCTCTAATAGTTGTTTGCTAGTAAAGGTCAAGGACGACCATCTTGCATAAGGAGTGCTCCAATTCCTCTCCCGGAAGCATCACATTCCAGGACAAAGGCCTTTGTGAAATCAAGAAGGGCCAGGACCAGAGTGGTGCACATGGTTGCCTTCAAGGTTTCAAAGGCAAAATCAATTGTGAGAGTCCAAGTGAAAGAATTCTTTTTAAGGAGAGCAGTGAGAGGTGCCGCAATTTTTCCATAATTCTTAACAAACTTACGATAATAGCCTGTTAAACCCAGAAATACACGCAAGATTTTGAGAGTCTTTGGGCGAGGTCGATCCTGCATAGTTCAATATTTTTCAGGATCCACTCTGACACCTACCTTGCCAACAAGATGACCCAAGTACTCGACTTCAGAGGCTCCAAAAGCACATTTAGATTGTTTGAGGAAAAGTTGGTGCTGAGAGAGTAGATGTAGAACTCGATCCACATGAGCAAGATGGGTTGTCCGGTTTTTACTATAGATGAGGATATCATCAAAGAAAACTAAGACAAAATGACAAAGAAAAGGATGAAAGACATGATTCACGAGGCTTTGGAAAGTGGAGGGAGCATTACACAAGCCAAAGGGCATGACCAAAAACTCATAGTGGCCCTCATGAGTTCAAAATGCAGTCTTAAGAATGTCTTCCTCGTTCATACGTATCTGGTGGTAGCCAAAATGAAGATCACGTTTAGTAAAGAATTGGTCACCACTCAATTCATCCAAGAGGTCATCAATGACAGGAATGGGAAATTTATCTTTGATGGTGAGTTTGTTGTGGGTGTGGAAGTCAGGAAGCATGCGCCGAGAGCCTTCTTTCTTAAGGACCATGACCATAGGAGAAGAGTAGGGGCTCATACTAGGATGGATGACACCTGCTGTGAGTAATTCTTGAACAATTTTCTCAATTTAATTATTCTGGGAAAAGGGATGACGATAGGGATGAATATTGGGAGGGAGGTTGTCGGGGACAAGGGGAATGGAATGAGCATGAACACCACTGGAAGGAGGAAGTCCCTGGGGAGTGGAAAAAACAACTTGATGTTATGAGAGGATGGATTGGAGGTCCTACGACAAAAAGGGTGTCTCAGTGGCTTAAATGGCATGGAGTTGTGAAATAATGCCAGAATGACCTTTTTTTAGGAGATTTTCCATGCGATGGGAGTTGTTGATCTCTGGGGAACCAAAAATGCTACCTTGGAACTTATATTCCTTGCCCTCTTGGTTGAATTGCATGGTTAATTCTTTTAAATCTTTGAGAATGGGACCTAGAGTCCTTAACCATTATGCACCCAACACAATGTCACAACTGTCCATGTCGATAGCAAACATATGAGATTTCATATGGTACTGACCAATTTGGAGACGCACATTTTTACAATGCCCCCCACATTTCATGGACTCGCCATTGCAAATCATGATTTGAAAATTATTGATGGCGCGAATATAGCAATTAGTTTTTTGGGAAATGCGGCGACGAATAAAATTGTGGGTGCTTCCACTATCAACAAGGATGATGAACTTCCTATGCTTAATGTAACCAATTAGCTTGAGGGTTTGAGGAGCAAAGAACCTAGTGAGAGCATCAAGGAAATGATTGGTTTGACTTCAAGAGGGTGGGGGGGTGCAGCCATGTCAGTGGGTTCAAGTGACTCAACCATAGGGGGGCCTCGACATCGTCTTCTGAGACATCCTCAAAGATGGCCATAAAAAACTTTTGTTCCTTACACTTGTGCCCAAGAAAATATTTCTCATCACAATTATAAAAAAGGCCTTTGATTTGGCGATCAACCATTTCTGCCTTGGTCAATTTCTGGATCTTTAGTGGAGTAGAAGGAGGAGTGGGAGTGACCGGTTTAAGGTGATGAATAAAGGAGGGTTTTCGGGTTTGAGAAGAGACAACATGTTGTGCTTCCTAAGCTCGTTTAGTAGCTTCCACCCAACTCTGAGGCCCGAGCCATGAGGACATGGGCACAAATCTCATCCTTTAGGCCACTGATAAAACATTCTCACAAAAAAGAATTAGTCATGCCCTCTGTACGGAAAGCCAATCGCTCAAAAAAAAATATAAATTCTTCCACTGTGCTAGATTGTTTCAACTTTGTCAAATGGCCTAAATGGTTGGTGTCAGTGTCAAAGCATTCATAAAGCTCTGCCATGGATTGTGTCCAAGCCACATACCCTTGGCGAGCATTTTTTCTCCATTGCCACCATTTCCAACATTCTTGATCTAGATGGAGAACACCATACCATAGTTTGGCCAACTCATCTGTAATGCCATAGAAAGAGAAATAATGCTCCATTTGAGCTACCTAGCCAGTGGGATTCAAGCCATCAAATTTGTTCACATCCACACGCGGAAGTCGAAGGTCACGCTAAAAGTGATGGGGTTGAATAGTCTAGGAATTAGAGAAAGTTTCACCTTCGGTGTGTAAAGGTGGGTCATAGGAGGGAAGATCAACATGGATATTCAACTTGGCGCAGATAATTGTAGTGAAGGATGCAAGATGGGTAGCGAAGGATGCAAGCTGGGTAGTGAGGTCCTGTTTGATGGTTTCCATTTTGGCGTCGATGGAGGAATGGATGTTTTTATTGATGGTGACAAAATTGTCACTGAGCTGCTTCACTTCTTGTTGGGTCTCTGTGAAATTAGAGGACAAGGTATTGAAGTGAGATTCCAAGTCTTGGCTACGAGTTTGGGCCATGATGTAGAGGGAAAATGAAAAGGGACGGGTGGGACCGGACAAAAAATGGGTTATGGGTGAAGTGTATCATGAGGATCGGGGTGATGAAGGGAATCCAATGGGGTAAGGCCAAAATAAGGGTGTTGGGTCCACGCGATTTTTTTTTTTGCTGAAAAATGATAGGTATGACTGCGATAAGGGCGAAGAGAGGAATCCAATCTCAAGAATACTAAAATGTTGACATGCCGAAATTCTTAACAGGAAGAAATGTGTAGTAATTTCGCAACCCAAATGTAGGAGGCACAGTTTCGCGGCAATAGATCTTGTCTATTCTGTTTTTGTTTCTGTCCCATGGGTTAGGGTATGCAGGGTATCTATAGACAAGGGTTTGCCTTGTGCTATACCTCTTTGATATACGTGTGGGGTCCAACAATAATACTCAGCCCAATCTCTCAGGGCACCAACTAAGGAGGCTAGATTGTGCCCTTAGTTGTACTACCCGGCTACCCAGGTACTAGAGAGTATATTCTTGAGTGTTGTTCTCGGTGGCACTACAACATTCAGATGACCAATTATTTTATCTATGGAGGGCTTTAGGATATCTAGGCCGATTTGTATACAGGTGTTGTCTGATACTCTACCACTCGAAGGGGTACCAACAGGGGTTACAAGGGTAGCCAACAGATGTGCACTTAAGTACCACTTGTATTTCCCGTGTGTTTGACTCCCCGACCATGAGTTTATGCACGTAACAACATATCTTTGTAGCTTTAAGACGTCAGAATATGTCTCTACCCTAAAAAAAATAAAAATTAATCCCCAAATTTCTGCCAAGGAAAGTGCTTTGATACCACTTGTATTATTCTAGATATAAAATAGTATTCATAACATAAATATTTTAGCTAGAAATAGCATAGCAACAATGATATAACCAGAACAATGCCAGAATAACACCAGAAGAGCACCTTGATTAATGATAGCAATGTTCACTTGCCTCTTCGAGGGGGCAACCTGCAGTAGAACAGATCTCTATTACAATAATATCCAAGACAAAACTTCTCATACCCTCTACTCCTATTGATACTAAATCTATATATCCAAAAGAACAATCTAGAGGAAGATCCTTCTTGAAACGAAAGCTTCTATTAGGTCTTCTTACCTTTGACTTATTCTTCCTTATTGCTAGGCCTTATTAATATTGGCCCTTATTACATGGAAATATATTATTCTACCTATGTGAGGGGTTAGGGAGGTTAGGTCCCTAACAATAGCGGAAGCCAAAATAATCTTATCTCAACAAAGGTCTCCAAATAGTTGGATCTGCCAACAAAAAAACACCCACAACCATACACCATCGGGTGGCTTCGCTAGGGACAAGATCTTTGTGTCAGCCAATAGTGTCATCTATCGTATGGCATCAAGCCCTTCAAGGATGAGGTATTGTGTGATGTTTCCCCATTGGATACCTGCGATGTTCTTTTGGGCCAACAATATATGTGGAAGTGTCATGTTGTTTATTATTCTCGACCTCGTAGTGTCATTTTGAATCCAGGGGCTCATATCTTCAGGATACCAAAGGAAGTTCTGACTACTGTTTCGACACAACAGTGCAACAAAATTGTCTCTTATATGACGAAGTTTATCTTCTTCGCGATTCAGGAAGGAAGTGAACAAAAGGACACCATGACCACTACGGCCTTGGTTCAAGCCCCCTCTATCCAACAGAAGTAGGTCAGAAAAATTGAAGCAAAGCACAAATATTCCTTCTACACACAGTCATCTCATGCAGTCAGACTGGTTAAAAAGGTCCAACCCCTCCAACATCAGGTTCAAGACAACCTTCCACAAGCCAAGCAATGCATCGTCTCCAACAAGGCAAGCAACTCACCAAGGTTCAGATTCAACCAATGCTTTCCCCTCTCCCATGAGAACTCAATGCAATTGTAGACCATTTCTTCCTAAGGGGGGAGGATTGATGCAGATGGATATCGGTGGCCACCCACCTATTCCAACTGGATCATATGCAGTTTTCATCAGTGGCAGTTGTTTCCTAGATTTTCAAGTCCTAAACTTCTCGAGTTGTTTTGAGGCCCTAAACAACGTTTTTGGAGCTCGCCATAGTCAAATTGTACACAGAGTCAGAGTTTGAAGGCATAATGTGTAGTCCTCGGATAGACATTTCCAACGGACTATCATGCGCCTAAAATGGAGATCGTATGCAAAAGTTACGACCCCGGGAAGTTCAGGAAGTTGTTGTACCAACTTACCCCATCGAGGCCCACATGAATTTTGGCGTTTCATCTCCACATAAGGGCCGTAAACCTTTTGGATTTTCATCTTCCGGGGGCTAGGTTTTTGGATGTTTAAGGTTTTTCCATTTATGTTAAAAATTCTTTTTGAGCCTCATTGTACTCATCTTCTTGCGAATGAGCGTAGTTGTCACATATCTTCTCAGAGATAAGTTGTCACCATTCTAGCGAGTCTTTCACTCTGTAATTTTAGAGTTCTGTACATTTCAATCATTAATAGAAATAATGTATTACTGTATATATGTGCCTCTTATTATATATATATATGTTACATTTGTTACATTATTGGATCTCTTGCAATATCTCGGTATATTTCTTTATTATATCTACGCTCTCATTTCATGCTCAAAATAATCTGGATCAAAGAGGCATCATATCACGCGACATCTCCCTCCAAAGATCCAAGAGCATATGATTTGCCTTGATGTCTTGCATCAACACAGGGAGGAATCCCACCTCAACCAAAGTGCACAGAATCGGTCGCCCAAATCCAACCTGAATCTAATATCCAGTCTACGATGCATGCAACTGGGTATCTGCACCCGAGGACCTTGACCTGCCACAGCCTCAAGCATCTCCTCATCCGCATCTGGTGGTGGAGTAGGCACGTCCCCAAGGAATGTGCCAATATCTGCAAAATATATAGTACATAACAATAATCATACAGTTTCATTAAACAATTTAATAAAACAAGTTAAAGAACGTGTTAGAATTAATTTTATTCTAATTAAGTAAGATAATAAAATGAAACTAGATTAATTTAAACAAAACACTAATATTACCTCTAGCATCTGGTGGTTCATCCAGTGTGAAGAGGATGTTTGGACATCCTTTCCAATCTAACCCCGCGTAAGGACACGACACCATCATGAAGATGTGATCGGCCTCACTGGCTAGTAGTCCCAGTGCGTCAGTGGAAATCTTGGCCGGAAACTTCGGTTGGTCCCTCCTGGGTATCATCTCTCCCCACATCTGCATTTTCCCCTGATTCATCGGCCTAGAAGGTTGACAGAAAAAATTAGGCGTCATCTCTGGAAACCTCTCAAAAAATAAAAATAAAAACAACCTTGAAGCAAAAGGGAAGTTTTCCATCCCATGTATCATCGCACGACATCTATCTAGATATATACAAAACTACCTTAAAAAATGGTAGAGCATATAATACATCGTGGCCTCTGTACCAAAGAATCAACATAATACAAAAGAGCGCAACTAATGCATTTCCCATCATTGGTTAAGTGTGCAATGGTTGTCACTAACCGTGAGAGGCATCTACCCTCCTATGCACTGAAAGAAGTGATCTGTAGTTGTCCACCAGACACCTGAAAATCAACTGGAGAAATTACATCAACCACAATATATCTCTGATAGTACATGAGCTGACTCTCTGTTGCAACACCGACTGGGACATCATGGAACTGGGGAAATCATCCCCTCTCCTAGATAGCCCAATTATAAAATACATATCCTCCTTAGTGGGTTGTTACCACTGATAAGGACCGACACGGAAAGCATGTTGATGGACATCTCATTGACGGAACAGTTGCACCAAGCACCCGAAGTGCCTCTACAAGGATGTAGCCTCCTCATAATACTTAAGGAGGCCTACATTCCTCAAGAAGACTTGGGTCGTTGCAGTAATAGGGTGAGGTTACAAATCCCTCTCCCTCTCCCTCACCTCCCATTCCGATACAACATTGTACAAGTCAACGCTATGTTCTTGCTGCTATTCCTGCTCTCTCTGCCGATGTCTCTACATGATTAACATATATACATCAACCTCATACATAAAACATTAAAAAAAAAATTAGTAGATGAAAAAATTATTATAAATATGGAAAAATAACTTTCTTCAAAAAATAAGTAAATTTCATCACCAGTGCGCCCAAAAAATAGTCAAGCACCGTCCGCAGTGCATATATTACTTGTGAGCATCGTCTACGGTGTGCACATGTAACATAACGCACCGTATAAAATTTGTTGTATTATTTTATGCGGTGCGTTATGTAAACTTGTTGCATCAATGTGTTAAGGTTAACCAACGCACCGCCTAAAATAATAAAAACTCAAAATCCTAAAGCACCGTGAAACCATTTTTAAAAAATTTCTTAATGCGGTGCGTAGCCTTTCCCGATATGCACATGTGCATTACAGGAAGGAGATGCACCACACCAATAATTTTTTTAAGTTCATAATTATGGTACTTTGGCATTTAGGCTCTAATTTGTTTGGCGGTGTGTTGGGTAATTTTTTGGCGGTGCGTTAGAGTTTACAAACGCACCGCCGAAAAAAATTAGGCATGGTGTTTCGATGCACCCTACAAATTTTCTGGGTGCATCGTTCGTGTTGTGAGCCGAACAACTCGAACACACCATGCATAAAAATAATAATTTAAAAACAGGGGAAATTTAACTAAATTTTGAATTTTAATCCAGTAATAGTTTAAGTTATAAAGAAATAAAGACATTACCCAGGCATTTTCTTGTCGGGGAGGCATGGTTGCCACGTAGTGCAAAAAACCAAATTTGCCCATTGTTTGGAAAAATTTGAAAGCCACGCAGTGAGCAACCGATGAAAGGAAGGAAATCAAGGGAAGCATAGACGAAAAGGCACTTCAGAGAGGAAAAAGTTGCACCGATGCTTGAGACCTTTACAACACCGAAAAGGGTAAAAATGAATTTTACGATCGGTAATTTAATTTTTATTTAACCTTGTTATGGTGCGCTTGATTATTAGATGCACTGGTGCATCAGTATTTAACTAGCGCACCAGAGTATATATATTTTTTAAAATAACCCTACCACAGTGCACCATTTTTTAGAGCAATGGTGTGCACCGGTGCATCAATATTTAAGTAGCGCACTAGACTATATATATTTTTAAAATAACCCTACCATGGTGCACCATTTTTTAGAGCAACGGTGCACACCGGTGCATCAGTATTTAAGTAGCACACAAGAGTCTTTTTTTTTTAAATAACCCTACCATGGTGTGCCATTTTCAAAGAACCCGTGTGTCCGTAGTAGAAAACACACCGGTGCATTATGTATTTATAAAAGAACCGTAAA
The DNA here is from genome assembly GCA_010110895.2 of Picea sitchensis. Classification (NCBI taxonomy): domain Eukaryota; kingdom Viridiplantae; phylum Streptophyta; class Pinopsida; order Pinales; family Pinaceae; genus Picea; species Picea sitchensis. The sequence continues at coordinate 83,476 of SNQJ01S0018449.1, read as the reverse complement.
AAAAATCCTCTAAAACCTTTGTCCGATCTCCTCCGCTAGTGTCCCCACTAGAAACAGATTTTTGGGATATTTTTATAGGGGCTTCCTCCAAAACTTCTGCTAGAGGGTCTTTTGATTGTAGTGTCTCATCTTCTTCCTGCTCTGGCAGCGAATTCAAGTAAGGGATGGGCTGTTGGGGGCTTGGAGATGAAGCCACATCTAATATGGTTGTAGATGAACAAGTTGGAGACTGAGGAATAGGTTTGAATATCATTTCTTCTACCTCTTACGTGATGGTTGCGCATTCATCATGTAGTTGATACTATCCTTTACATTTCTCTACAAATATCTCCAATGTAGTGAGTATCCTGGAAGAAAAACCATGAACTTGGATTTGTAACTCTTGAATGGAGTGGACCAACTCTACTTGCTCTTCCTCTAGTGGTTCTCTCCTCCATTGCATGATGCTTTCCCTTCTCCTTGCCATGACCTTCTGCCTTGCTCAACAACTACCCAATTCGTTTCAGGAACATCCACTAGCAAATTTGGAGCCAATTTCCAATTATGCAATTGCTTTGCGTCTTCTTGTGTATCTTCTCAGGGACTTGTGGTTAAAATTACCTTCCATCGTGTGAGAATTACCAGTCATGCAGGAGCAGGCTCAATGCCCATCAAATCCATTAAACTTGAAATTATATCACACATCGAATTCCACTGGTGAGGAGGTGTTGTACGATTATTATCTTGAGTGGATGATGTCCAGACGACTTGGGATGATGTGCATACCTTGTGGGAGAGTACATGAGCCATAAATCGAGGAGGTGATAAGTTTAGGGGGGTTGGTAGGACCTGGACTGGATAATATTGTGCACATGCGTAGTATGTAATGGAGGTATAGGCTATTTTGTTCGTATGGGGAGGGGAAAAGGTACAGTTGGCCCCCCCCACATGTGGAGGACAGGGGCCCCAAAGTGGAAAAACCAAGGAGATAAGTGTGATGATACCATGTGTTCGTTGATCTTCACATAATCACCTTGATTATAACTTTCAATCGAAAACTTAATGGAGCCTACCTTATGAAAGGTACTAGGAACCTTGATCGATGTCATGGAAGTTGAGTAAGGGAGAGAAGATCATCGACCCTAAGAGTTTCGATAGGGTCTCTTGCTGGCAAGTTTGCTTGTATATTAGCGATTGAGTTATTATGTCAGAATATATGCTTAGGGACAACATTATGAAATGCTTCAATATCATGGTAAATTTTCCGGAATATTGTCGCCACCTTCATATCTCTAGGTAGTGCCTTATTTCTCAATTGGTTGATGACAATTCTCGAGTCCTTGAGGATTGAGAGGGAGTCTATGCCTTGTTGACGGGCTAGTTGTAATCCTTGTAGTAGAGCAATATGCTTTTGCTTGGTTGTTATAGGCATGACCTAAGTTCCAAGAGAATAACAGCTTAATATGTCCTCCTGGTGAAAAGATAACCCCATCCGCTCCTGTCGCCCCGGATAATGTTTTATTTGTTATCTAATATTTTTTTAAATATCTATTTTTTTCTATTATCATTAAAAATAATAAGTACATAAATAAAGTTTTATTTGTTATCTAATATTTTTAAAAATATTTAATTTTTTCTATTGTTTTTTTTCCCAAGGATTTTTTTTTTATTCAAGGAATTTTTTCCTATTCTATACAATCATGCTTCCTTACTTATCATATACAAAAAAATTCTACAAAAAGATAAAAGACGATCATCAACAAAACCTTCTTCTTCTGTCTATTCTTATTTCTTCATACAGTCACGGTTTCTCTACAATCGAAATCCCATTGATTCAATTTCCTCTCCTTCTATGAACTCGTAATAACCAAAGGCCCCTATAGGAAGTTGTAAGGTTTCCTTTGAGAGAGAATCTGATTTTTCATTGAGTTTACGGAGAATGTGGATGAAATAAATCCACTCAAAGGATCATAAACATAGCTTGATATCTCTTAGAATCGGTTCTATCCTAATTTTTTGAACATTTATTTTCTATCTTTCTGAATCGATGACCATTTTGGAGTCACCCATCACCTGTAGTTTTTTAACATCTTTTCTAAAAGTTGTTTCCAAGAGTGTCCATAATGCAATGAATTCCTCCCAGTTATTTGTTCCATCCCCCGAAGCATAAAGAATATGAACATAATGATTTTGTTTCAGGTGGAGAACCACTCCGACACCACACGCAGGGGGTGCCCCTGATAGGCCGCGTCAAAGAAACCCCACAGGATTTCATAGTCTGAACTTGAAATTATTGGATGGTGCGGGTCCTTCGATTTTACCTTTGTTTTGTGGTCCTCGAACATCCTTAAAGATATACATATCACTACTTCTGGAGGGATGAACTTATCATTGAAGATTTTGTTATTCTGAGCCCACCAAATATTGGATACCATTGTGCTTGGGAGGCCCAAATAAAGGTAGACCGCTTGATCGACAACCCAGTATTTGAAATAATATTCAAGGTTGGATTTGGTCCATTCTCCCAATGAGTTCTTCTGATCATTAATCCTTTCCCACACATGTGATGCATAATGGAAATTAATGAATAAATGAGTGACAAATTATTCATTAGTAAAGCATAAAGAACAACGACTAGGCCTACACCAACCCCGATTTAAGCCATTGTCACAGGTGAGCACTTTATTGTTGAAAGTTATTGAAAAGGTAATTTTGCATTTTAAGGGAGCGTTAATTTTCCAGACGAGTCTCCACCACCATTTTTGGTTTCCCTCATTCATGGCCTCCCTTTAGGCCTTGTAATCAAGCTTTGCAATGAAGGACCCGATCTTTGGGTTTTTTGTCCAGCAGAGGGAGTCCAGATTGTCCTCATCTAGAGAAATGAAGTTAGATTGCAAAAGGATGACATAATTATTCCAATCTGAGGCTTCTTCACCTCTTAGCCCCAAGGCCTCAACAGATTTCCAAGCTTCTTTTCCTCTAAGTGTGGGATTGAGTGACTTGGTGTCACTCAACTAGAAAATATTTTTATACCTAAGAGACTGGATCATGTGTTTCAAGAGACGAAAAGAGTTTCCAACACCCAACCAAGGATATTCTCCTAAGCGAACAGATCTTTCATTGTCAATTTTCCACGCCACCCATTCTCCCACTAATGAAAATTCCCGTACCAAATATTTCCAAACATTGGAGGCTTTCGTCGACTTTCTCAATTCTCTTATCCATCCTAGGGAAGTATTTCGACTACATTACCCTGCACCAAAGAGAGTTCCCTTGAATTAATATCCATAGGCTTCACCTTGCTAAAGCTTGTGCAAAAACATGAATATTTTTAATCCCCCATCCTCCAAGGATTTTTGGCGTCGAAATTGAAGACAATTTGGCTATATTGATGCCCTTCGAGTTTCTTTGTCCTACCCATAAGTATTGATAGTTGGTTTTGCTAATCTTATTTAGGATTCCTTTTGGGATTGTTGCAATCGAGGCCCAATATACTGGTATCCTTTCTAAAACTTACTTAAGTAGCACTAGTCTCCCTCCTCGAGAAAGGAGTCTATTAACCCATATCGATACCCTAGCTTCAATTTTCTAACTAGCCACTCCCAATCCTGGATTCAATAATTATCGAGTTTTAAGAAAAAATCAAGATATTTGAATTTGTCTTCCAGTGGTCTTCTAGAGGTTGGCACTAGCCTCTCTGCTTGGCACAAATCACCTTTGGTCTAGTTATAAAGAATAATGAAGGATTTGTCAAAGTTAATCTCCATTCATGTGGCTACAGAATAGAGCTCAAGCACCGATTTGACCTCTGAAAGTTCCCAAAGGGAGCCTTGAATGCGACAAAAAATGGCACCCAAAATTAGAATGTGTGTAATGGATTAAGTTTCAGATACCTTCACTCCTCTTAATTGCCTTGTCTCTTTGGATTCATTAATCAAGTGAATAAGAGCTTCAGCTACTATGAGAAAGAGAAAATGGGAAAGAGGATGGCCTTATCGCAGTCCTCGAGAGGCCCTGAAAAATCGAGAGGGAGAACCATTTATCAAGACTGCAAAGGATGTAGATTAAATGCATCCCATTATCTAGTTTACCACCGGGAGAGACATACCAATATGATTCAATACAAGGTGGAGGAAGGTCCAATTAATTCTATTGTAAGCCTTAGAGAGGTCCGACTTTATTAGGGATAATTGATCCTTAGAATATTTAGTTGAATGAAAGACCTCTTGTTCCATAGCCACTACATCGTGGATTTGACGATTATGTAGAAATCTGAATTGTTTGTCTCTAATGATTTCACTTAAAAAAGCTTAAGCCTTGCCGCAATTATCTTTGAAATAATGTTGTAAATTATGTTGCAACAAGAAATGGGATGATAATCCCCAAAGGAGGAATTGTCTTGTTTCTTAGGAATGAGACAAAGAAAGCTAGAGTTCAGGGATCCCAAAATATTACCAGTCCTTTGTGATTCTCTCACAGTTTGGAGAAGATATTCTTTCAATAGATCATAAAAGTCCAAGAAAAATTCCACTGAAAATCCCTCTGGTCTGGCGATTTTTCCCTTTTCATAGAGGAGATAACTGCTTTGACTTCAGATTCGGTGAATTCCTCTTCTAAGGTCTTGTCCACTTCTTCTCCTACCATCGTCATAAATTTTCATACTACGCGTAAAATTTCTTGAATAGAGCAACCATTAGGAGATTTGGAGAGAGACTGGAAGTATATAGCTCTTGCTTTGACTTTATCTTTAAAGGAGATGACCAATCTACCTTCCTCATTCTTGATTTACCAAAAAGTGTTGATTTTCTTCCTTAGATTTGCATATTGATGGAAATACTTCGTCTTGTTGTCACCAACAAAGAGCCACAAAGCCCTACTTTTGAGTCTCCATGATTCCTCTTTGTTCTTAAGGAAATAATGATGAACAACCTCCAAATGTTTTAATTCCTTCAATGGCACCTTGCTCAAGGAGCCATCATTAATTGACTGATAAAGAGCTTTCAGTTTCTCTTCCACTTCCATTATCTGTTTGTGTTTCCAGGCTTTGAAAATAGGAAGGCATGTTTTTATGGTTTTTTTAACCCTAGCCAAATTTCTAGAAAATTGTTGCATCAAGGAAAGAGGGTTTGCCTCATCCAATTTCTTTTAGGCACTACAAACCAGGGGTGGGAAGTCCTCTTCCAACATCCAACATGGATTGAATTTAAGGGGAGAAGGGGGCTAGTCCATTCCCTCTTTGAGTTTGAGAGCAATAGGCCTGTGATTCGAGATTCCACCTTAAATAACCAATGAGTTAACAAGGAGACATTTTCCATGATAGCCTCCAAGGCGAGAAATTTGTCCAGCCTCTTAGCTACTACTTCCTTCCCGGTTCTGAGATCGTGCCAAGTAGACACAAGTTTGAGAGGTTCTAGGTCCACCAGATGATGATTGGATACGAAGGAGAGGAAAAACCTCTCTGCACATCTGTTTTTGCATTGTCACCCCATATTTCTATGTAAAACATAGCAAAGTTGAGGTCACTTCCCACTATGAGTAGCGGGTTGTTGCAGGCTCCTATAGAGGCCAAATCTTCCCAGAAGGAAATTCTATCAGCGTAAGGGTCATAGACATTTAATACTGAAAAAGAAAAACCAATGTCTTTGACTAGAAGTTTAACAGATAATGCCGAGCGAAAAGACGACGAGGAAAGGCTTTTGCAAGTCAGACCTCGCCATGTTATCAGATTTGTTGACATCCCATCTGCATCAAGGGCGTGAAAGTCCCAATTCTTCAACCAGGCTTCTAGGGTACTTCTGACCTTGGCGCTTGAACACATTGTCTCTTGTAGCATAATGATATTCAGATTTAGGCTCCGAATAATCCTTTTGAGGCTAGATTTTTTTTGGCACCCCCCAACCCTCTTACGTTGAATGAGAGGATGATCATGGAGGGGAGGGCACTCCCCCCTCTAAGGACCCCGATGATTGAAACTTGTTTTCCTCTTAAAGTCTCTAATACCACCTTCTCTTGAACCTTGTGGAGGTGAGATTTATGCCCCACCAGGTTAGACCGGTGGGGGTCCGATGCTAGACCTCCATGAGAAGGATACAAATCATTCTACCTCCCCTTGGATCTCAGGTCGTAAGACTTTATTTTGGGGGATAACTGAGATTTTTTGGGAATACTAACAGTTGTAGAAGCAAAACTAGTCTTTCCTTCCTCTTTGGGGTTAACAACGGGGACGAAATTCAGAGATTTGGGATAGACTATCAGGGGGATACCGGGCATAGGAGGAGGGGAGGGATGGGAGGAGAGAGGAGAGGCGATGACAGAAGAAAAGTTGTAACTAGGGAGAGGGGGTATTTTTCCTTACCTGAAGAGACACGATCTTGAGGAGGCTTGGGAGAAGCTTGAACCATAGCTTCCATTTCCATTGTACGAGGGTCAATATTAGTCCCTTCCCCTTGAGCCGAGAACACTTCCTTTGATTATACTTTAGTCTTTTTCTTGTGCCACACTTTAGAGTTAGGCGAGTAGAAAGGAGATACGTTTGAACATTTAGCATGAACATGTCCAATTTCATGGCATCTAAAACATCTAAACAAGATATTCAATAATCCACCTTTTGATTCTATACCTTGTTCCCTTGAACTAGGTCCAAACTACCAATCAATCCTTCCCTGACATCAACTTCTATATGGATCCACGCCCATCTGTGATCGGGCTTTGAGTCCCATGAGGGAACTAGTTCGATAAACACCCACGGTTTGTTACTAATTGCCTCCAATGCTTTCTTAGTCAAGAATACCAGGGGTAAGCTAGGAAGAATGGCCCAAATATTTTTAACACCAACCGGTTCACGTACAGGATCAAAGTCAATTGTCCACATTTTAAGCATAAGTCCTAAGGGGACCCAACTCCATTTAGATCTGACAATTGCTATGCAATGATCTTTAGACTTAAAGAAGAAACATGATCACCCACACACTAGAGTATGAGTCTAAGGGGAGTACCCAAGGAAGGGTTTCCATTTTATCTCTATCTAGCGACGCAAGGCAACAACCTCGACCTCCTTACCACAAAACCACTTGATAAGGGTTTTCCCGACGAAATTCACCACCTTCGCTACATAAATGTCCTTACCCACCACCATTGAAAAACTCCCCTTCCTTTCCCTAAAACACTTGGAAGAAACCCGTGCTGGGGAAGAGGATTCAGTTGCACAATTAGATTTACCATATGAATGGGACTCCATATTCCCTCTAGAAGGGCTCACAAAAGAAGAATGTTGCATATGAGAAGTAATGCCATTCCCTTCCTTCTCCCCCTGTAAGGGAACGCTCGAAGAAGATCCATTGTACAAAGGGAAGATCACATCCTTCCCCTCACTTGGATGAGCATTAAGTTATGGAGCGGATGACAAAAGAAAATCGTGAGAGCCTCATGGGCTCTTTCTCCCAAGGAACTCGAAGTCAGTGCAAAGTGCTTTGCACGCGTGAGGAATTGGATCATAATCCGAGGCTTCATACTCTCTATCCTCCATGGTACGTGGTGAGGAAACAGATGGTAAACCAACCCCCTTTTGTAGATCCAGCATGTGACGGGCACGTGATCTGCCGCTCGATAAACCATTCGTCGGAAAAAACTGATTAGGAAGAGGGCTTCTTGAGTCTCGACCCTTAGGCCCTCGCACCTGCGGCCTTATACCTAAACTCCATAAAACCAAGACTCGCAGAACCTCGGTGGGTATATGGCGGCCTGGCCCTTATGCCGTCGCACCTATACGGCTAAAGCCCAGGCTTCTGTAGAACCGAGACGTACGAAACCGCAAACCAACACGGAGATGTAATTTTAAAGAACCCCTAGTTATCTATTCAGATCATAAAAGGGACATTGAAATAGAAATTATTTAACACATGTGAATTCACCATATAAATGTATAGAAATACTCGTGGTTGTCCTAATGTGGGCATTGGTATAGTTAATGCATGATGCAAAAAACTATACTAGAAGGTTTCATTCAATGATAGTACACAACAAAATTTTGTGTAGGGATATGTGAGGATATGTGTATGAACAATGCAAAGTGAAAGTTGCATATACTAAAATCCCTCCCTTGCAATACTAGTGATTTAGTATAAGTGGAGAGTCTACAACTTGACATGAAGTGTTATGCAAGCCTCACTAGTATGCAATAAAATAAAACATGACTATAAAAAAAAAAAAATTGATAATAACGATAGTACAAAACATCTATAATATAGACTAAGAAGATAAGCACAACATGAAAGGGAAGTGATATGATTGCAAAATTTTCTTATATGACATAGGTAGAAGGTCGTATGGCTACACATAGGGAGGGGATATGTGATTAATCTATGTTTATTAGTCAACATGATGACCCTCTCATCCATATGGTGGTGTAAGATTGAAATATGTATGTGTCATATATGTGCACATGTAAACATGTAGGAAAACATGGTGTAGCATTAACAATGGAAAAAGAAAGTATGAGAAACATATAGAAAATGATTAGGCAATAATTAGGAAATTAAAGAATATTGTCTATTACTTTGTTAGTCAAAGAACCAATACCTAATATGTAGAAAAAAATGCATGAAAACAAAGCATAGGAAAATAATTTCATTAGAGTAAATTTTGGGTCTAAAATGGGCCTCATAAGAAAAAAAACTCATTAATGAGTTGGAATTCAAAAACCAATATAATTTCAAGAAATTGAGCCAACTATAATCGTTGAATTGGATCTATAAAAGTCAAAGACGATTATGTGTCATATTTTTATTTGGTAATATTTAACTACATTTAAACCTCACCTTGATTGTGATCTTGATAAGATCATCTTAAGATATGATAAATATTATTGAAATACTAAAAATGAATTATTTTAATTATCACTACTTCCAATCTCTACAAAAATAAAACTCACACTAACTAAAATCACAATGGAGTAACCTTGAAATACGATAAACATTTTAGATTTTAATTATTCTAAGAGAAAAATAATATCTAATAACAAATTATATTATATATATACAATAACAACCTATATATAATATATAATAACTAATTGACCCACACTTGAAAGCTATTCTAAATCCATGTTCTTTGACTCTCAAACTTCCATGGGATCATATCACCTAGGCTTAATTTGATTGGCATGTATCATATCACTAATAATATGATTCTTTCTGGATGGGGTTAGGGTTTTTCGTCTTAGGACCAAGAGTTTTCGCAGGAGTTGTGGCAGGGCATTGGTTACATGTGGGGGGATGAAGTAAGCCTTCGTATTATGGATGCCAACTTACAACTCATGGACTATTCGGAAGACACCTTATCCGAGGACATGATATTTGTGAATCCTCGAGTGGATCCTTCCTTGGTGTCATGTTCATAGGATGTCATCTCTATTGAGGGAATAATATCGTCTACAAGGATCCTTGAGAGTAGAAGTTCTAGCACTGTCAGATCACATGATATTGTTGATATTTTAGAGGATTTTTTTAAAGGTGTCGAATGGGAAAGTGAATGTCCCGGGGATGTAGTCATTGGAGAAGTTTATGGATTGAGTGGGATGGTCAAAGGTTCTCTGTATGTACACAATCTTTTTCCTCCAATTCACTCTATGGAGACACAAATTGGTCTTGATCCTGTTAGTTTTCATTATTATGGGTTTATTGGTGAAAATTTGAACCTTAAGGAATTATAGGGTGGTGTCTTGTTTTCTAGGAAGAGGAGTGTTGGTCGAAAGGATAGGAGGGTTGTTAAGTCACGTGGCAGAGGGATTTTTTTGGTAGTATGGAAGGATATTCATGTTATCCAGATAGTAGATATGGATGATTGTGCACTTGTAGGGAAGTTATGTGGCAAGAAGGTGTCAATGGAATCACTCAATGCGTGGATGTAATCACATCAGTTTCTTGTTTTAGATTATGCCTTGATTGCCCATCTTCTATCAAGAAGATGGATTGAGTTTCTCTTTCACACCAAAGATAATGCTTGGAAAATATTGGGGAGTCAATGGTAATGGGATCTACATTTTCTTAGTGCTAATCCCTGACACCCATTGTTTGACGCTAAGGAAGAGCTTCTTACCAGTGCTCCAACATGGATTAAACTACCAAATATGTCCTTAGAGTTTCGATTTGATAAGGGGTTGAAGGCCATTGGAGAGGTCCGAGGGAAGTTTATAGCCTCTGATGACACTTACAAGACCAATAGTATTTGTTATGTAGTGCAAATTTTGGTTGATCCGGACCCTCGACAACGGATTTTTGGGTCTATGGAATTGGTGGTTGTTGATCGGTCCTACACTCAGTTATTAGATTACATAAATATTCCTTTTAGGTGCTCCCGTTGTCACAAGGTTGGGCACGTAACGGCAGGCTGCAAGATTCCATTTCCAAAGAAGTTTGTGGGATCTAATAGGTGGCGTCATGGAGGTTTAGATTCTGGTCTTAATATGTATTCGAGGATGTCGGATGCACACACTTATCATATGTCTCATTTGGTGGTGTGTGACACAACAAAAAATTAGGGAACTCTCTCTAACAATAAGGAGCTTCGATATAATGTCTTGTTTGGTGATATTAAAATTCCCTTTGGATATTGATGATCCACGTGGAATGGAGAATTAACTACTCTAGGAAAAATTTGGGGATGATTTGGACATTTTTCCTACTTAGTGGAGTAAGCATGAAGTTCTATCGACAATGATCTCCAATCCACGTCAAGGTTTGAGTAAGTCTTTTCCTACAAAAAACCTCTTCTGTCTTGATTTTTGACCAACAATTGAATTGTGTACCTCTCAGGGTGGAAATTGTTTTCCCTGGTCCCTTTATGGGAGATGCTTTAGTGCATTTCCATTCCATGAAGGGGAAAGGTGGCCCATTCATTATCATTCTTTCAAAGGATTCTGAATCTCTATCCTCACAAGTCTTGAGTCCACATAAGCCCCTCCCTCATGTTTTCCACCTCTACCTCTTATGGCAGGGACCCATACCTTTTGAGGTCGTGAAATTCCTCATAAAGACATGTCCTCTTGGGGGGGGTTGGGTTTTGATGGTGTAAAAATTCTTGATCCTAATAAAGTGGGGCATAAGTCATCTTCAGAACATGTGCAAGAATGCACCCACCATGAAATCTCACAGGGTAGACAAATATCAATTTTAGGGGTCCTTAGAGTAGGCACAACCCCAATTTTGGGTTCTAAATGAAGCTCATGTTTGTAAATATGAGAGGCATGGGAGAGAGGGATAAAAAACTTTCCCTGAAGTGTTTTGTTGATTTGGATTGGCTAGACATTATACTCATTCAAGAATCCATGGGTCCTAGTGGAACAATTATTGGTGATTTGGTGAAATTTTTTCCAGGATGGGTTTTTCATGGATTAGATTCGGATGGAATCTATGGGGGGATGATCATGGGGTTTTCTTCAAGATGCACCCTTATTAATTGTTTTTCCAATGTGTCTAGTCTCTTTACAAAACTCTATATCAAGGAATTGGATCGATCGTTCATGGTCCTTAACTTGTATGGGCCTTACGAGGGTAAGGAGGCTTTTTGGAATGAGTTGTTTTCTCTTAAATGTCTTGGTTCTTACATTATTATCATCGGAGGGCATTTAAATATCACATTGAGCAGGTATAAAATTTAGGGGTCATTTTCTCGGGATGAAAGTTTGGCATGTTTTCTTAATGATAAATTGGAAGCAAAGGGATGGGTGGATGTGGAACCCATTCAATTATGTCCGACTTGGAGCAATAATCTAGTTGGTGCAGATGGAGTATCAAATCAACTAGACATATTTCTTATGCACCATGCTCTTCTTCAAACATTTAGTATTTACTATTCATGGGTAGGAAAGGTTCATGTAATGTTCCTGACTTGGATAGTCTAGGAAACGTTGCTAATGTGTGTGTAGGATCAAAGGTTTACAGCATATAAATGATCATACAAGTAATAAACGCAACAAAGGACTGCAAAGTTTGTATTATGATATCTCTGTGGATTACAAAATGGCTGAATGCGGCTGAATAAACTTACAATACTTGACTAGATCAACAGACAAAGGATCTTAGCCGGAATACAAATAAGCAACTACGGCTGAATAAAATAACAACACTCGGCTAGATCAAAAGACAAAAGGATCTTAGCCAGAATACAAATAAGCAACTAAAAGATAATACCCGAAATATGGGAGCACTGTGGAATCAATGAAGAATGATGGAAGACCTGGATGATCTTCCCGGTGACTAGGGTGTGTCTTTCAACACCAAAATCAGCCAACTGGAGTCTTCCTCCTGGAATACACTGAACTATCTCTCATGAGATGCACATCTTCTCCTCAATGACAAGTCACAATCTGCATAATGATGAATTAGGTCGCTGACCCTTCCTTTATAGCTTTCCAAAACCCCAAATCATGTTGAAACCCTAATTCATTGTTGACTTCCAAAACCCTAAATCACTATTGAAACCTAATTCATTGTTGACTTCTATTTTTAGCTCATAATGACTTAAAAGCGCTTTTAACCTTTTTTAGCTCAATGCCACTTTCCGAATATAACACCTGTGACTGGAGTGGCCTCTAGTAACCCTGTTTACCCCTCTTTGGCCCTGGCTATAGTCTAACGGGGCAGTTTAGACCATTAAGCCTCCTCTCTGGAGCTCCTATTTGGAAAGGGACATTACAGTCCTCCCTTCCCGAAATTGCTTGTCCTCAAGCAATACCAGTCCAGGGTGCTGCAACACCTACTCGCTCTCCCAAGTAGCGTACTCTACTGGAAGCCCTGGAAGCCCTATGCTGCAACACCTTGCTCCTTAGTTTTCGCTCCCGGAACTCCAAAACCTCCTCCGGAACTAACTCCAACTGTCCCTCCTCATCCAACGGGGGAAGCTCCTCTGATGTGCTAATGAATTGTCCCACTACCTTTTTTAGGCAAGACACGTGGAACACGTTATGAATCTTGCTCCCCTCTGGAAGCTCTAGCTCGTAAGCAACCTCGCCTACACGGTGCATGATCCTGTAAGGACCATAAAATCTGGCCTTGAGCTTCTCGACCCCACTCTTCTTCAAAGATGTCTGTCTGTAGGGTTGGAGTCTCAAGAAAACCAAATGTTCACCCAGAGGGTTGGAGTCTCAAGAAAACCAAATCTAACTCCTAAAGTTGTTCTATCCCGTACGGTCCAAGACTTATCTTCACACGGGTTTTATGCCGTCTGTGTCTCTTTCAACAACTTGAGAATCTCCCAACTCTATGATCCAATCCTTGGCCTGGGAGCTCGCTTCAAGACTGTCTACCAAAGTGGAGCATCATATCCATATAATGCTCATAATGGGGCCATACCAATGGACATGTGGGAAGGTGTGTTGTAGCAATGTTCTCCCCAAATGTAACCACTTTACCCACGCCTTCATTGTCCTCCTACATAGTTCCTCAACACCTTCAACCTAATTTGTTGACAATCTCATTTATCTGTTTGAGGGTGATAGCTTGTGTTGGGTGTCAACTTTGTCCTCACCAATCAAAACAACTTCTCTCCAAATGTCTCTATGAACCGACTGTCCCTATCACTCACGATGTTCATGCTCTTCTAACCCATGAAGTCCAAGACTCTCCCCACAAAAGTCCACACCGAATCAAGGCTGTATCACAGACGCAGAGGAAGTGTAGAAGTGAGAAAAACTTGGTCAACTATTGACCACTACAAAGATACAGTCCCTACCCTGCACCTTCTTGGGTAGACTTGTGATGAAGTCCATAAATATACTCTCCCATTCTCTCGGCTCGAATGGGGAGGGCTGGCGAGTCTCTTGAAGAGCATGCTCGACTTGCTTCACCGGGCAAGTTACACACTCACTGACGTCTCTCATAATGTCTTGTTTGAGGTCTTCCATGAGGAAACTTTCTCTTCCGATCTATCTCAGAGGTTTTGAAAACCCCCGATGGCCTACTAGAGGTGAATCATGAACTTCAGCAAGTGAGGATTTTTTTCTTAAGCCATGAATCTGGCACAAAGTAGACTCCATCCTTGTAAAACATGACATCGCCAATGACCCTATACCAGCCATCCTCAGATCTCCCATCCATCAACTCACAAGTTAACTTGTTCTTGGAATATTCCACTAACAAGTGGGATTTAAAATCTGCTGAAATCTCCATCAAAAGAACATGCCACAGGTCTCGAGCATAGGCCACAATGTTCTTTCCCTTGACATACTCTACGTCAAAATCAATGTCATGGTTTTGTCACCCATTTCTATTGGCGCTCACTCAGGTCTTTCTTCTCAAGGAAATACTTCAATTTGTTGTGATCGGTCTTGACCATTAATTTGTTGCCCACCAAATATTGTCTGAATTTGGTCAAGGCATGCATGTTTGCCAGCATTTCCTTGTCATAATGGAGTACAACCTCTCAAGTTGACTCAAGCTTCCGCTCTCATCACAATAAAGTCCTCCCCGTGATCAAAACCGTGACTGATCCTTCATGACAAGTGCCACACTCCAGTACAAATGGCAAGGAAGTGCTAACACCGGGCAAGTGCTCATGACTTCGCTCGTGTGATTAAAGGCTTCCTATGATTTCTCGTCCATATGAAGGCCCCATGCTTGGTAAGATCCGCCAACATGCTCCAAGCTAAGAAAAACCCTGAACAAACCGTCCGTAATAGATGCACATCCCAAAGAAACTCCTCAAATATGTCATCGCTTCTTAGGGCATCACAATCCTAATGGCTCTATCTTCTTGGTGCACTCAGACTTCGTGCATCAAGATGTAATTAGCAAAGCTACATTTTAACTCGTGATTTGGAATCTTTGGTATATAATTATTGTGCCTCCATGATGCTTCAATACCTCATCCAGTGATTAAGGATCTTGCAATGACCAAGAGTAGATCAAGATGTCGCTGAAGAAAACCAAGATTGATTTCCTTAACTAACTGAATATATGGTTCGTGCAAGACTGGAATGTAGCGGGTACGGAGCCAGCCTAAATGGTACAACTGTGAACTCGGGTGTCCAAAATGACATCGAAAAGTCGTATTCTCTATGTCCTAGTTTCTGATGTCAGAGAGGATGATATTCAGAGTTTAGATCAATTTTTGAGAAGAAAATCGCCCCATGCAGCCCATCCATCAACTTGTCAATGCGTGAGATAGGGTACCGGTCTTTGATGGTTTTCTTGTTCAAGGCCTGGATAATCAATGCACATCTCATGGTGCCATCCTTCTTCAAAAACTAAGACAATCCCAAAGAAAATGGGATGTTTCTCGGTCCGATGTGTCCCATCGCCAACAATTCTTGATTGCTCTATCTCATCCTTGAACCTCATAGGATGACGATAGGGGGTGATCATAGGTTTGGCCTCCTCCAACTCAATGGTGTGTCAAACTCCTCAAGGCCGTGGTCTCCTGGTGGGATTGCCTCAAAGACATGCTGATGTCCTCCCAATAAATTCTTGACCTCTGCAGGTATTGTTGCCTAATTCTTCTGAATCCTTTGAGTAGTGATCAAGCATTCACGGCATATGCTACCTCCCCATGTTCAACATCTTCCCAGTCTCCTTTGTTGAAACCGCCCCGGTGCTCTGCTTATTACACTCTTAGAACAACCTTTCTTCCTATCCGATCTTTGGAATTCATTTCAAGGTTTCAGAAGTTGGTAGATTTTTCCGTAATCATCGACTGAATTCCTAACACCACATCTATGTCTAGTAGGTCAACCACATAAAATGTGTTTCACCGTGTAGCTTTCCTAACTTCATCTCTAAGTTTGGAACTCGATCAAGACACTCCATCGTAGGCCATTCTGCTACTGCAACATCAAACCCTCAAACTCCTCTGTCTGATGTGTCCATCTTGATACTAGTGAAGTGCCGATGAAGTTGTGGGTGGCCCTAACATCTATCGTGCATGATGGCTCGCTGTTCCCTTTGAATAATCCTCTCATATGATAATACAATTGGAATGATTAGAAAGGGTCACATGACTTCCTTTGCCGGTTTCCTCTCATAATTCATCTATGGTTGTGGGGACTACTGAGGATGGCCTCATTTGTCGATGGTTCAGGAAGTCAGTCAAGGTGCCGAATTCTCTCAACTAGTGGATCCACTATCCCGCTCCTCCTCCTCATCATTCCACGCGGTCTATTGCTACTTCAATATAATGAATTTCTCCCTTACCCATGCACATATGGCCTGGGACCCAAGGATCTCTCGAACTAAAGGAAAGCTTTCCCATAATTCTCTAGTCTCATCATCCAACTTCCGCTTTCCATTCTCTCTGGAATGGCTTCTGGCCTTATTCCTCCGGGGCACAAATGGTTTGGAGAAATTTTAGTCTTGTACCGAAATCATGATCTCGAAAGGGCGATGGGATCCTGCAAAGTGGGAGGCCTAGATGCCTTCACCCATCCTCTCAAAGGCTCTGATTCCTTCTCGGTGGAATAGCATGGATCAAATCTCGGGTTTAATATATCTCATCACACGCTACCTAACAAACTCATTGATGAATCTTATGCCATTGTCTCAACTAGGCTAGGATCCTAAGTGTATCTCGTGATCCTTCCTCACAAACCTATCCATGAGCCTATCTCAGAAATCCATATAGAGGTGATGATCAGGACCTAATGTCGAAGTCCACATGATACTACCACTGTGTGCCCTACCCTCCAAGGTAAGGTCATCAAAACCTGATGGGCCTCTGTCTGGTTATCCGTGCTGAGCTTGTAATACGGTTCAGGGGCTTCAGACTCAAGCTCTCAAGTATTTCGGGATCTATGATCTGTCGAAAGAATGTATGGTGAGTTTTCCAACTTTTCGTATGAAATCAAGGTTATGCCCTCGTTGTTGTTGTGGTCCTCCCTATGTGCTCAAGGTTCTCGAGTCTAAGTCCACAAGATTGCACTATGTTCATGTCCTGATGGAAGTCATAACCCAATGTTGTGTACTCCCTCCTATACTCTGAAATATCCTCCGCCTGAGTGGGAGACCTATGTGTTATCGATTGTTGTTTTGTTGTTGGGGGTGCCCTCTAGAAACCGGGAAACAAGGTCCAATCTACTTCCAGAAGGTGGCGTGCTGAGAGGGTGACTGGGTCTATCAGTCACTGAAGTTCTCAGCATGGTTTGTGTATCCGGGTGCCTCCACTTCCAGCCAATCATCAACCAATTCGTGCTAAGGACTCCAGACATATCCGTTGACTAGCTTTAACATATCGCTGATAACCCCATGGTGCTGCCTGATCTATGTAGGGGCCTTGCCACTCAGCTTCTCCGTCATATCTATCTCCTAACATCCTCTCTCCCTCACGCTCTGTCAGCTCTTTCTCTCTGCTTCTTTAGGCCTCTTTCCTCTTTCCTTCGAAGGAGGAAAAAGGGGAATCAGCTCTATTCCTTCTTCTCATGCCCATTGTAAGTGATATTCGTCACTCATTGTTCAATAATTCCTATCTTCTCAACAGACTCATTGTCTTTAGTCACACGTTGGCAAGACTAGCCTTCCGAGACACTGGTTGTTCCTGGCTTGGCTAGTCTAGGAAACGTTGCTAATGTGTGTGTAGGATCAAAGGTTTACAACATATAAATGATCATACAAGTAATAAACACGACAAAGGACTGCAAAGTTTGTATTATGATATCTCTGTGGATTACAAAATGGCCGAATGCGGCTGAATAAACTGACAATACTCGACTAGATCAACAAACAAAGGATCTTATCTGGAATACAAATAAGCAACTGCGGCTGAATAAAATAACAACACTCGGCTAGATCAAAAGACAAAAGGATCTTAGCCAGAATACAAATAAGCAACTAAAAGATAATACCCGGAACCTGAGAGTTTTGATATCCACTTTTGATCTGGAGAGATGTCATTCTTTAGAAACTCTTTAGTCCAAGATCTTGATCGAACAAGAGAATACTTGGAGACTTAAGATCAAAGATCTATGGGTAGTTGTTGGGGATCAAAATACAAAATTTCTCCAAAAATATGCCAATTATCGAAAAAGTTACAACACCATCCCAGAGCCAAATGAATCAAGTGGTAACAAGGTCAAAAAAAATTTAGACCTGGAAGCTTTGGGTGTGAATCACTTTAAAACACTTTTCAAGGAACTAGAGCAAGGGAAAATGGGGGAAATACTCAAACTAATATCTTCTTTTCTAAGATTGGTTGAGGAAGAGAATAATTGTGCTCTGTTGAATGAGGTCACTAAATTTGAATTACTTGTTAGCATTTCATCCTTCAAAAGGGATAAGAGTCCAGTGCCAGATGGTTGGGTTGTTGAATTATTTGAATACTTCTTTGATCTTCTCGGGGATGATCCACTTTGGGTAGTGGAAGAAGTGTGATATATAAGCAAATTGTCGAGTAGTACAATTGCAAAAAATTTAGTGGCAATTCCTAAATAGGACTATCCCAATTCCTTTTATGACTTTCATCCCATTGCTTTGTGAAATTGTCTACATAAAATTATTGCAAAGATTATCGTGTTTCATATTAAACCCATTTTATCCAATTCCATCACTTTAGAACAATTTGGATTTCTTAAGGGTCGACTTATCCATGAAGCAATTGATTCAGCATAGGAAGGTATGCATACAATTAAAATTCAAAAGCGTCCTATTTCAATCCTAAAAATTGATCTTTCTAAGGCCTATGATCATGTTTCATGGCTTTACCTTAGATTATTGATTCTTCATATCGGGTTTGATCTTTCATTGGTGAAATTGATTGTGTGTTGCGTGACTATTGTTTCATTTGTTGTTCTAATTAATGGATTGGGTTCAACATTTTTCAAAGCTACTCGGGGGTTGAGACAAGGCTTCCCACTTTCCCCTTACCTCTTTCTTTTGGTCGTTGATGGGATAAGTAGGGAAATACCGAAGGATAAAAGAGTCAACAATGTTCAAGGAGTCAGGTTGGGTAGGAATGAGCGTCTTACACATCTTCTATTTGTGGATGATGCGTTAATTGTTTGTTTTTGTATGGAGTTTGAAGATAGGATATTAAAGGACATTATAGATATTTTCTGTGATGCAAAAAGGATGGTTACAAATGAAACTAAATCAGCCATATATTTTCCAGAAATGGAGGAAGATATCTTGCATATTATCTCTGGGATTTTCTACTTCCCTTCATTTTCTTTGGAGGAATGGTTGAAATACCTTGGATTTGTTCTTAAAACCAATAATTAAAGTGTCATGTATTGGAAATGGATCTCCAAAATATAAAGGAAATCCAATTTTTGGTATAACCATTGGATGTCACGAGGAGGCAAATTGATCTTGATCAAATATGTGCTTGAAGCTATAACAATGTATTGGCTCTTATTGGCACTCATTTTGAAAGGAATACTAAATATCATTTGGAAATTTTGTTTTAACTTTCTATGGAAAGGAACTGCATAATATATGGGGTCTCACTTGGAAAATTGAAAAATCCTTTCAAATCCCAAGTGATTTGGGGGTTGGGGTCTAAAATATATTTGGTTGTTTGGTAAGGCTTTTGTTGGTAAATATTTATGGGTTTTCTTGACCAGAGATATCTTTCGGAGGCACATTTTGATAGACAAATATATTTATCTAGAATTTGTTATGGATTGAATATGTCACAGACAGAAAAGTACCACCAATGTATACAATTAATGACGAGCCATCTCTCTCGCATTTCCCATCATAGGGAATTTTCTGGCTTCGAAAGTCAGTATAGGTGTTAACGTAAGGATCAAGAAGGATGTTGTTTTGAGCTATGGAGATCGCATATTTTTTTTGGAAGATCTTGTATCATAGCTCCAGGATATTGGTTGATGTACTCTTAATATAATCAACGATGATGCTAGTACAAAAATTTGGTATCAAGGGTGGATCTCAACTAAATACCTAATCACTAATGAAAGGTGTTATAACAATATTTGCCTCACCCCATGCAACTTGCTCAAAAGGCCTTTTCCATTTCCCTATGGAGACTTGAAGTCCCTTTTTGCAATTCCCAGAGATAAAAAGAATATTTTTCCACATATATGAGCCCTAACAACTATACAACATGTGTATACGCAGGTTGCACCATTACAGCCTACAGACATCGAGTTTTGTGCCCAAAATTAAAAAAATGGTGTCGGGTTTCCATGTCATGTCACGAGAACCATGATCCTTGACCTTCCATATATTGGAAACGTTCTGAATCAGCCCTTCAGTTCCATTTGAAGGCTATAAATGGGCCATATCCAAGATGTGGAGAAAGGAGAATAATTCAACTTTGATAGCAAAGTTACTCTGGAGAATTTATTCACTTCATATTGATTATGCATCCCTTTGTGCTTTTAAGTCTCAACGCATTGTTCAACCCCCAAGCTCTTCCCTATTTGATGGAGAACCTCATCCTCTCTCTTATATGATCTTGTCTTTGGTGGAGGATTGAAGTGGTGGAGGCCCAACTGGAAGGGACTTAGTTTCTCAATTCCGAACGTGCCGACACAAAAGTTTGTCATTCATACACTTCTGTTGATTACAATTTAATAGAAATACTCTTTTCTCGTCCAATTAATGTCTTGCAAATATTTGAATTATTATTCCATGGGCGTATTTGTTATGAATATTGATGGATTATGATATTATATGTGCTAACTTTACATATTATCACCGTATGCTTGTGTATCTTGGTTGTTGAGGACAAGTTGCAGGTGTATATCTTTGAGTCAAGTGCACAACGGTGGACTTCATCGAACGTCTGGACGAGATAGTCTCCTTATCTTGTCTTGTTAGCATGTTTGTTTATATAGAATACTTGAGATTAGAGTTGATTTCTACAGTCATTTTCGTTTGTTGTGGTTTACCCCATGCCATAAAGTGATTTTCCTCATAACAGAATTGGTGACCATACTGGGGATTGAATATTCTTTTTGGGGTTTGGAGTGTTTTTCTCCTTTGATTGCTCTCAGTTATCTCTAGTTTCTTGTCGTATAATTGCTTGACAACCTATTTTCATTTTGAGTATGAGTTTCTTGGCCTTATCCTTAACCTGGCATTGTTTCAATACATATACAAGGGTTTTTCCTTGACAAACCCCTACATATGTGAGTTGTCGTTCTATAGGAAGCATATATACACAGTTTTCTCCTGAAAAATCGTGTACATCTTCCTTGTTTGCTTGATTGCTAAGTTTGGTGTTTGTTGGGTAAGTTTTGATGGTTGTTGAGTATTCTTGGGTCTCTGTCATCATTGTTAAGTACATGTAGATTGATAGAGAACCTTCCTTTGGTTGAATTTTTGGGTGGTTTTTCTCTCGTGATCTTTTTTCATTGGTTGTCCTTGCATAGTGGGCTTGGTGTTTGCTTCTTGATATCCTGCTTGGTTTGTCTCTTTTGCTTACAGTGGGGCTTATATATCAAGTTGTTGTTTAGTCCTTGCATTTTCATTTCCTTTAGATTGAAAATACAAATAAAAAAGACATTTTGCATTATGGAATTTGATCTTTTGGGTTCTTATGATTGATCTTTATACATGTATAGAAAGATTGCATATTATTTGAAATTACAGAGTTGAGTTGAAATTTGCATTTTGAAAAGATTATCATTTGTTGAGAATTGAAGTTAGGACTTTGCATTATATTCATATTCATTTCTTTTACTTGTTGATTCATAACATCATGAGTTTCACGACCACATATTTTGAGTAAACAAAGCCACTAAAAATAACATTGATAAATTTAAAATTGATTAGAAACGATTTTATTTTTCAGGGTGCACAAACTAGCTTAAGATTTAGAGCCTTGGAATAGGATTTTGTGAGTAAACTTCCTCGAGGCTATTAAACTCAACGTATGTGTCTGACTAAGGTAGTGGTGAAATCCATTGTATAATTGGTGACGTCAGGAAGCTCCGCTCACACCGGAGTTAAGAACGAGCTCACTCAAAGTTGGTTGAGGAGATATCCCTCCAATACCTTCTTAGCTTCAAAGATATTTCTGGGTATCTATTCGTATATGGGGATCTTGCCAATACCTTTACCTCTGTGAGAGGCAGTGATTTAGAGATTTTGGGATTTGTTACCCTGCCCATACGGTGGACCTGACTTACGATTTTTTGCCTGCGCATTGGTTATATCGTGGTGGCTTAGTTGCTTGACATAGGTAGCCACATAGGTTACTTGAAGGGTTTATTTTGCAGGTACCTTGAGTTAGATAAGGGTCAGATAACACACAACCTTTATGGAGGTTTACCTCTCCAGGGGGATCTTACCGACTACATTGTTAAGCCCACGAGGGCCCTTATAATTGCTTCTGATACCTCCGATCTTTTGAAGCAAGTCTCAGGCCCCTCTTGGGCGATGCATACCTACTTTAGGTAGGGATGCCCCTTTCAACCACTTTATCATGTTTGTGTGCATATTGTCCTTTTTATTTATTTTTGGTGTGCTCTTTGATTTTTAGTTGGCCCTAGGATTTGTTTTTTATATCTCAAGTATTGAGTCATCGTGGAGCTAGAATAGCTTCCTCGCAGGTCTCGTCGTTTATTGAAGTTACCACCACATCTTGAGTTTTTACCTTCTAAAAGGCGTAAAGTTATCAAACATGGTACACACACCTCCACCTACCAGACTTGTGATCATACAAGTATTAGTATT
This sequence comes from Picea sitchensis, assembly GCA_010110895.2. Taxonomy (NCBI): domain Eukaryota; kingdom Viridiplantae; phylum Streptophyta; class Pinopsida; order Pinales; family Pinaceae; genus Picea; species Picea sitchensis. The sequence continues at coordinate 60,872 of SNQJ01S0018449.1, read as the reverse complement.
GAGTCAAGTCACAAATATATTGGGAGTCCTTCGACTTCCACAACTACTATAGTTAATGATACTCCTTCGACGCCTTCAACCACCATGGTTGTAGCATCGAAGGTTCCCGTCATCACTCCGATCCGACCTGTGGTTGCTACTCAACCCATAGTCGCGAACCCTTTTGGGTATCGTTTTCATTCACCGGGATATAATTCTCGGTCCATACCTACAACCTCTATCCCTTTCTCTTATGGTATGCCAAATTTCACATCACGATTTTCATCGTCCATTCCAGGATCTAATTCAAATCCTAGTATTGGACCTGGGGGCATGGCCCCTCTGTATATTCCTCTCTCGCTTGGTGGAATGAAAATTCCCCAAACGAATCCATCGGTCGGGGGTCAACCTCCTTTCTTCTTTGGATCTAATCCTGGTCTCAGTACTCCTTGATGGAGTAATCAACTAGGTAGACAAGCTTCTTCTTATGTTTCGTCCTTTACATCTACCTCCTCCACACCGATTCTGACCAACATGTTTGGCATGACAAATCCACCTCTATCTTGCGGATTTCCACCTGGAGGAGGTCAATTTCATACTTTGGGAAATCCCCAACCTGGAGCTACTCCATTAGGGGGCAATATTTACAACCCTCATCATAACATTCCTACTGGAATGATGCCCAACCAACCCCTTATGAATCAAATTGGAAGGGGTTTTTACAATCTCGGATAGGGCCATGGTGCATACCAGAACCCTGGATGGGCTGTGATTCCCCAACATCAATCATTCCTGGGAACTTGTGGCGAGATGTCGCAACCCTGTCTCCCTTTTCTGGCCATGCTCAATTTTCCAGACTTATCAAGATTAATGAATTACCTAGTGCGTCGTGACCCGACATGGGCCCCTGTCCCTACCAAGCTTCCTTCGGATATTCCGAAATTTGAGGGCAAGACTTGTGAGGATTCTGGTGATCACATCACTACTTTTCATCTTTGGTGCTCCTCCAATTCCCTTAATGACGATTCTATTTGTTTAAGATTGTTTCAAAGCACCCTCACAGGGGTTGCGGCGAAATGGTACATAGAGCTACCTGGGGGGACTTACAAGAATTTTAATAAGATGGTTTTAGTTTTCTTCAACCACTTCCAATTGTCAGTTCGTTATGATGTCAGCATAGAACTTATGTTGTCCCTTCGCCAGGAGAAAGCCACCCATATCTCGGATCACATCCAAGAGTGGCATAGACAAAAGAGGTTGATCAAAGCCTACATTCCTCCAAAGTTCCTGTTGGAATGGTTTCTTAAGTATTTACTGCCTTATATATTGAAGGATGTCTCTACATTCGGGGTAACATCCGAAGAAGAAGTAATTTTCAAAGAGCAGTAGTTAGATCTCATATATGCTCAGTCTGGGATGTTATACGAAATTATTCCTAGCGCACCGAGGTCAAATTACAACCCTGGACGAAAGCCCGGGCCTCATGTTGATGGAATTATAGGCTCAAAAAATGTTAAATATATAGACTTGGTGACAAGACAGTAGAAATATTTTTCTCTAAACCATTTTTTAGAAGGACAAGCTTTGTTTGTGTCCTCCACTCCCACTCAGTCGACGGATGTGCATTTTGTACAATCGTCGACCAACCCGAATGGTAACCAACAACCAGGAGGGAATAAAAGGAAAGGCATGGTAAAAATAGTAAGGGTGGGAGGAATAATGATAATAAACCCAAGGACAATGCTAACAATGATAGATTGAAGTTTAATGTTGGTTAGGGAAAGAAAGAGAAGCGGAAGGTGAAATTCCCTTGTAAGCTTTGTGTGTATGATCACCATACCCACTTGTGCCCTAAACTCGAGGAAGTTGTGAGGCTTTTATCTTTACCACACACTATGTTGACTAATCCTTTTCTGCATAATCAACACATGGCCTCGAGCTCCTCTAATCCTGAAAATGCAGCGAGTGGGAGTCAAAACCCACCGACGCTGGACAATGACCATCTATGCATCAATATGGTCAAGTCTTAGATTAATGTAGCCACTCGGTATCGCGATTACAATTCTTCATAGACTTTTCTAAGTCTAGAGCCTCCCCCTCCTCTTAATATGCCTTTA
>SNQJ01S0018449.1:14502-39380 GCA_010110895.2 Picea sitchensis | reverse complement strand
CAAGGGGTGACACGTGTCCTCATAAGGGGGTGACACGTGTCATGCTCTAATAGCCATAAAGGGATAGTGAATTGTCTGTATCTAGATGAAACGTGGCACATGTAATGTGGGTCCATGTCACATCGAATGACGTCATCATGCCACGTCATCTTGGACCAATAACTACCCAACCCTTTGATATCAAGGTCAGTAGGAGTCCAAGTGGATCCATAGATATACGGATCTCATTACTTCATAGCTCTGGACTTCATAGCTTTCCATCTCCTCACGTCAAGAGTTTTCATAAGAGATAAGTCTCTGGACTCACTAATCTGGCGCCAAGTGTCCTCATCCTACCGATGACCGAGATTCATTTCGGCGTTTGCAACTTCAGAGGTTTTAACATATGGTAGGTTCTTGGCCAGGTTCCTTCGGAGTACTAATTCTTCGGACTATGGGATCGCTTGCCACATGTCCTCTCATCCTACGACTCTAATTCGACAAACAACCTTAGACAGAGGACAAGCAAGGGCCATGTGTCACTCCACGATGCGTTCCTGGTCGGTTGGGTAATTGAGGGTTGGCTTGTTAAATCGATGGCGTGGAGGAATCCCGAAGGATTCGAAGATTGATGGTCCACATCACTTCGGAAGTTTGGAATTTGGGAGTTTGTTGTGTATCTCCCAGATTTCCCTCTGAATTATGATGGATCTATCGCCGCGTGTACCTAGCATCCACGACCAGGATTTACTACGGTTTGCAGAGCTCCGAGGAAACTTGCGCGTCCCTATACCACTGAATACCCAGACTTCTGGATAACCATTGATCTGTGGACACATGTCCCTCCATTTTCAATGGTCCTGATTTACTTCGCGACTCTAGCATTCAGGAGTTTCGGTGTTAGACCACTCCTATTCTCCTGAAGTAGGAATTCACTAGAGCACTTAACACTTCTCTTCCTAAGTTCGATCTGACGGATGATCAGGATCCACATTAGATCCCCAGATCGACGGCCCTTGTCAATTCGCGACTTCAACCTTCGTTTGTTGTTTAGGATTGTGGAGTCACAATGTCCGAAGCCGAAAGAGCTAGCTCCTTTCGGACTACCACAAGGTTCCTAGGCCCTGGTCACATGGATCCTTTGGGAAATCTAGTGGGATAAGCGCAAATATTTTAGCAGCAAAATGGGTTAAGGACATGGGCATGATCCCACGGTCAGATGGAAGGATAGTCTGGAGGGAACRCCCTTCTCCCTTCATGTTGAACTTTACATTCTCGCTAAGGTAAACTTCAAAGGGTCAATGGGACTTAGACGTTTCAGTCAATCATACCCCGACTCTACTGCGGACTTACATCCTATGACTCTCTAGCAGCTAAACTGAGATAATTCAAAGATCGTATAAATATAATAGTTTATAGAAGCCAAAGAGCATTTCTAATAATTGTTCAAATACTGAAGGGCTTAACCATAAACACAAACATTCATCATCGCATCCAATATATATATATACACATAATACGATAATGCTTATCAGAAATGGAGAATGTGAAGCGACTACTGAAAGGGGTGCATGTTTCCTCACAACCATAGGCACAACCACTCCTATCGGATTTACCACTGGCCACCCCCGACCTAGACTATGATTCTCTGAGAGATATTCTTTCTCTTTTCTCCACGACAGTCAGGGACGAAAGTTACTCTCCTCTTCTCACAAGAAATTGGCAACTGGCTTTCTCTACTACAAGCAAGGAGGTCTGCATGAGTACTTCCTTAATCACTTGTTAACCTCATTTATCAACTTGTAGCCAAACCCTTCCCATGGATTCTCTCAACCAAAAATGAGCTTGCTCCTCGGCTTTTCTCTCTATTCCAGAGTCGAAAACATGCTTCTCTTCTCCTCTCGAGATTGTTCTCTCTACTCTGTTATCTCACAGATCTGTCTCTCTGCCCGAATTACCTCCTTTCTTGCCTTCCTCAGCAAGGTTGTGTGGGTCTGAATCCCAATTCATGGTCAGGCCTGGAAGCCTTATAGATGGGTACCTTGCCCCATCTCCTCATTAACTCTTGAGGATGGCCTTCCAACTACCAGCCTGACTGGTTATTCATTTCTGGGTCATAGGATTGTTGAGAAATTATATCCAGTAGGTACTGGTCTGGTGAGGTTCATCTCAACACTTCTTGGTTTCCCTTCACCATATCTCTCATAGCATCCATGGTCTATCTTGGAAAACTTCCCCCCTTTCAGCAGTTGTGCAACACATATCAAATTTCTATTAATAACATAAAATACATACATTGACCCTTTTATACAAAGGTTCACGAAATCAAACATTCACACATATTTAGTCCACCATAGTCTCTTGGCCAATTATAGTTATATTTACAAACTAGGGGAAACAAGGGCATTACATTCTGTTAATTACATTTTAATAAAAATACTCTTTTCTCGTCCAATTAATGTCTTGCAAATATTTGAATTATTATTCCATGGGCATATTTGTTATAAATATTGATGGATTATGCTATTATATGTGCTAACTTTATATATTATCACCATATGATTGTGTATCTTGGTTGTTGAGGACAAGTTGCAGGTGTATATCTTTGAGTCAAGTGCTCAACGGTGGACTTCATCAAACGTTTGGACGAGGTAGGCTCCTTATCTTATAACATCCTTGAGATTAGAGTTTATTTCCGCAGTCATTTTCGTCTGTTGTGGTTTACCCTATGCCATAGAGTGATTTTCCTTGTAACAAAAGGTGGCACACTATTTGGGCTCAATATACATCCAAATTGCACAAAGCTCATGTGTGATTATCAAAACTTGAAGATCAACTAGTTTGTTCTTTCAACAGTGTTGGGGGTGAGTACTCAGAAAAATTAGGATATTTTTTCATACAAGATTTGGGAGAAAACCCAAATGTCCGGTGGTACAATAAAGTCTAGAAAATACGAGGCCCTTTGAAAGGTATTTTTCTCTTATGGATAACATTGAATGGAAAATTTTTGACTTGGGACAAGCTACAAATTCAGAATAAACAAGGACTGGGACTTTGTTATCTATGTAACATGCATGATGAAACTAATTTTCATTCATTTCTGGTCTATACCTTCTCTCGTCAAGTTTGGATAGAAATAGAGAGTTAGTTGGGGTTGAATCATTTATGGGACAAAGGTACGATTTTATATTGTTTGCGGGAGTATTTCATACGTCCCTCATTGAAGGTCCTTAGGGTGATTCTGATTTTGGTAGTGTGGGGGCTTTGGCTGGTTTGGAATTCCAGTATATTCGAAGATAAGTGCTACCCTACGATTACAAATATTGCAATGGGATTTGGCTCTTCTATCTTATTATAGGTTGAATCAGAAAATGAAATAACCTAGTTTGGTTCATGAATTAGAGATAAACTAATATGTTCCATGGGTTTTTTTTTATGGAGACTATCAAGATCCAGGTAGAGTTTGTGGCATGGGATTTACTCTTCATTTTTCTAATTCTCACTTTGTTTATGGCAAAGCAAATTTGGGTCAGGGGACAAAAAAATTGGGATAGTTTAAAGCTTTGTTTGCAATACTAAAGGTAGTTGTGGAAAAGGATGTTCATGAGCTCCAATTTTTTGGGGAATCAGAGTTGGCTATAGACTAGATGAAGGAAAATGTTCATGTTACAAATATAGGCCTTCAAAATATTTCATACCAACTTCATAATATTACTGCTATGTTTAATCACCCTAGTTTCTCTCATATTTTAAGGGAGCATAATACTTTGGTTGATTCTCTTTCTAAAGATGCAGTTCTATTGGAAGAAAATATTTATGTTATTGAAGATTATTCGGATGGAGGTTTGCTCACAATTAGAGAGGGCATCCTCTTTGATATGTAGTCCTTTTGTTGACTGGTTCTTTGTTGATCTCTCTTTGTACATTGTATCATTGTATGATATTTTTGGACATTATAGCTTCTTGGTTTTGTGACTCTTATGTTTTGGCTTCATGCAAGCCCTTAGTCTACACAATATTTGGTTTGAGCATGATTTATGTTGCTCATTTTGTAGTGCACCTTTGTGCCTAAGGATTGTACCTTCCACTTTACTCAAATAAAAGATACATTGTTTTTTTGGGGGAACAAACTAATTAATATATTATTGTAATTAGGGGGTTGGGAAAAAAAAAACAAATTAATTTATATATTATTGGAACTACGTGAGAACTCCCCTATGCTTATTGGAATTCAAGCATAGTGATAATGGAGGGTTTGATAGGTATTTCAACCTACGTTGTTAGGGTATGGTTGAAGAATGACAACGTAGGTTGAAATCCCTATCAAACCCTCCATTCTCACTATGTTCAGGTTCCAATAACCATAGGGGAGTTCTCACGTAGTTCCAATAATATGTAATTTTTTCCCCAACTCCCTAATTACAAAATTAATAGTTAATATATTGTATATTAACTATACCACATATAATAAGGAATTAATATATATATCAATTATATGTTTTCCAAGAAAAATTTGTATTTTTAATTGAGATAAACAAAAATACAATACTCAAGTGTTTTAGGAATACTTAAAAAAAGATCATGCAAAGATAGATCTCTTTAGAATCTTTCACTATAGATCCAAAAAAATCCACAACCTTCATAATATCAAGTATACTATTTATCAAGTGATTGAAAACAAATAGTACACTTAAGAGTCCCATGTATTGACAAATTACAAGTTCAAAAGGAGTTTAGAAATCATTAAATGAAAACTATTGTAAAATCATTGTAAGGCCATCTTGTACTTCTTCAAAGGAACCATAAAGCTCATGCATGTGTAGTCCTTCCTTTGAGAGCTGATCTACAAGCTTGTTGTGCTCTACATAAATATGAGGATAGATGACCCAAAGAAACTCATTAGATAGTGCCTTCAAATGTTGTTATAGTGGAACGCTAGAATTATTTTGAACTTGGAGGCTTCCTTTCATCTAGTTAATCATGATAGAAAATTCCCAATGAACTAAATCTTATTAATTCCTCTATCTAAAGAATATTTTAGTAAGTAGTATAAGGCCTTTAACTCCCCTTGGTTATTTTTTCCTCTTCCTATATTACCTTTGACGTGAAATATATGTGTCTCTGAAAGATACAAAATGAAGCCAAACCCACTGATAGAATTTGGGCATTAACAAGCCCCATCTAAATATCCCCAAGCTAAAGACTTGTCCTCCTGTATCTACAAGGATATTCTTTGTGGTTTGACCTTTGGAATAAACTTATAATATGTAAATAAAGCATTAACCTCGACAACTACCTAACAAGTAGGCATCATATTCTCTTCAAACAAAATAGAGTTTCTAACTATCCATATTCCCTAGAGAACCATACATGGGATTACCCTAAAGCACTTTAGATCTTGTTGAGTAAACCAAACATTAAGACATGTATCCATGGATTCACATTTCCAAAGGTTTTGGATACCCAAAATATCCAGAACCTCAACCCATACTTTTGAGAAAAATAACAATGATAGAACAAATTTTGAATCATTTTCCTCACTATACCTGCAAAGTAAAAAAATACTTGGACCTACTCTATTTATTTTATGAGGGGATTCTCATGCTAAAACTTTATTGTTCAATATGATCCATATAAAAAAATTACACTTGGGAGGAGACTTAACTTGCCAAATATTTTCCCACCACCATTTGTCATCACCTAGTTCGGGTCCAAAAAGAGTTGTGTATCACACCACACCCTAAACCCTAAACTACACCCCATTATTGCATCTTCCCCCACTCTTACTTGTGATCCATCTCTCACTCTCCATGCAAAATAAAATATTATCACTAGGAAGACTAGTGTGAGACTGGGAGCCATGTCTAAGCACCCTTTTAGACTTAAATAAGTTTGATGTTGATCCATTAATCAATACTGCAAAGGAGTTAGTAGTCACACATGTCCCATAATCCACTTGACCAAAGGAAGTGAGAACCCTATGTGAATTAAGAGTAAGTAAAGATACAACCATAAGACACTATCATTCACCTTAGAAATATCTAAATTTATCACTACTACCATCATATGTGAGGTTTTGATAGTGTGTAGTCCCTCTTTTGTTGATCATATAGCCTCATGTATCTAGTTCCCTTCCAAGAACTTGAACTAATTAGGTGAGATTACTTCTGAGAGGACAATCATCAATCTAATTGCAATGACCTTGGAAATAATTTTGTAAATTTAGTTGCATAGGGAGATAGGCCTAAATCCATCAAAATTATCAGGAAAATCCACTTTTGGGATGAGAACAAATAAAGTGGATTTAAAAGATACARACACTCTCCCAAATGTTCTCACATGTTCATTTACCTTGAGCGTCCTCACCCAATAGGTCAAAAAACTCAGTATAGAATTCCACAGTCCAGTCATCCAGGCCTATACCTATATCTTTCTTAAAGGAGTCAAGAACATAAAKAAGTTCGTCCCTTGTGACCTCCCTATACATCATATCATTCTTCTCTTCTTCAATTGATCTAGTGAAGTAATATGCCACCTTGAAAATTTCTTGTATGTTTTCTCTAGCTGGTTCTTTAAACACCTCCTCAAAATGTTGCACTCCTAATTCAACTAGATATGAATAGTTGTTGACCTTCCTCCCTTACCTATTAGTTAGTTCCCAGATCATGTCGACACTCTTTATATGATTGGAAAAGTTTTGAAAACAATTTTGTATTTTGATCCCCCAATTCAATCTAGATAGCCCTATTCTTGAGCCTCAATTCCTTTTCCCTATCCAAAAGGAACTTGGAAATTTTGTACTCTAAATCCTTTAAAATACCTTATCCTCATCACTGAGCTAACATCCCATATTATTATAAAAAAAGTGATTCCAGGTTCTTCTCAACTTCTTTTAATTGACCATCCCCTTCTCTATGTCTTTTTATTGCCCAGTAAGCCACCTTTTTCTTAACTCTTTTTAGAGCCTTTATAAATTTTTCACAAGCAATTACCTCCTATGAAGGATCATACCTCAACCAGTTTACCCTCACCATATATTGAAAATCCTCCTCTCTAGTGCATCTTGGATTAAACTTGAAAGGAGCTCCCATCTTTGGATCATTTTAAACCAATTTCAAAAAAACTCGAAAGTGATTTGAGCATCCATTGGAACTTACCCACGACTGGTATCTTTCCACCTTCTACAGAAAGTCCCTATGGACTAGCAACCTATAAAGCCTCTTGGAAACATAATATACCCCTGGTCTATTATTGCTCCAAGTTGGCTTGAGCTTAATAGGCTCAATGTCCACAAAATCTTCTTGATAAAACAAGTTATGGAAGAATCTAGCTAATCTATCCACTCTAGCACTAGACCCCATATCTCCCTTTTATTCAAATTAATATTTAAGTCCCCCCAATAATGAGGTTATCGAATTTAAAACACTTAAAATAAAACAAATAAGAGTCAAACCCAAAATTTTACTTATACCTCTATGCAAATCCCTAAATGAACAAATAAATAATTAATAAGGGATACAATGTGATTTTAGCCAATAATAAAACCCCTTGAAAACCCTTTTAGATCTAAAGAAAGAAAGTCCCATTCCCCCAAATACCTTTTGAGATAAAAAATGAACTAGTCTCCCTTTCCCGTTGTCTCTTGTATTAGAACTATATCCAATTTGTCTAACTCCACCAATTACTTGAGGGCGAGTCTCTTGGCTTACCTCCTCAATCCTCTCATATTAACTAAACGTAATTTCATTGCGACATTGAGTAGAGGTTTAAGCCTACTATAAGGTCCCCTATAATCGACCTTTGTTTACCTTGATTAAATTCTTTAATTGCTCTCTCATGAGATAGTTCCAAATTTGACTTTCTCCCTATAGTAAGAGAACTAGGTATTTTGGGAAATTCAAACCTAGAACCCTAGAAATTGATAAAATTGATGGGGAGACCCCCTCTTTGGATGTAGGAGGTAATTACCTCCCCCCTCGCAGAGGTTTCCAAGGTGACTTGACTATTCCCTCCACCAATAGGATTTTTCTTATCAACAAAGTGAATAGACTCACATGAATGGATATTGGGGGAATCCCTACTCACAACCCCTCTAGATGAATTCAAAGCACTCGATAGAGAGACGACCCTACCACTACATATACCCTTCTAATTTGATTCCACAATAAATTTGTCTACTTCTTCCATATTTTGAAAAGTATAGGACTCCATAGATGGATTAAGAGGCACTATATTAGACTTACCTAAAATCTCAAGATCCTCCATTACTGGATATTGCCTACAATATTTCTTCTTTTCGAATAATAAAGCACACACTTACAAGATAAGCACCTAAGGTAATGCATCATATTGCACCAACATTGATCACGAGCCCATAATCAATGGTATAGAAAGGTCTCCAATTCATAGGTCAACCTCCACCTTGCCCCCCATCTACTGAAAATCGTCCTTCATAATACTTTCTGAGAAATGAAATTTGAAACCTCATTCTTCAACATATTCCCTTTGTATAAGACCCACATGTTTACCCTCCCTACCATAATCTTCAATCTTGATCTCCTTCTTCTGCCAAACCTTTTTGAATAAAACCTTGTCAGAGTCCCTGTGCACGTGGCCATAGCTAAGGCACCTTGTGCATCTAAATGGGATGTTCTAATAATTGATAATCTGGGAATATTTTTGACCACCCATTACAAAATCGACCAACTCATAAAGACCAAGATTGATATCTATCTCATTTAGTAATATCCCCGCACACCTGACATTACTAGTAAAAAATATACCATCAATTAGAAGTGTCTTACCAATCAAGTTCTCAATAACTGTAAGGGCTTGTAGTATCCATAGTTCCATAGGTAAGGCAATCTACTTCACCTAGACTATAGTTTTCTTCATAAACTTGTCTTTAGCATCGAATAAAGGATGGCATAGCTTCATGGATATGGAAGAACTATCCATAAACCATGCCCCGTTAAGAATGAACAAAACTTCTACCTCTGAATTGAATAAGAACCCCAACCATCCATGAGGGATAATGTGAAAGGACGGATGGTAACCAAGAATGGGAATCCATGCCTGTTGAATCCAACTTCCAAGATTTCCAAAGTCACCCTTCGACCGATGAATTTCCTGACCAAAGTATTGCCTTCTAAATCAAGTATTTGGTTTACACCCACATCTTTTCCAACCCCCTACGAAACCCTACTCCTTTCACTCTTCACCACTTTCTGCTACTTCTTTCCCTTCACCCTCGTATGTCGTTGAAAATGTTGTAATTCCAACTTCTCACCTATAAAAATTCCATCTCCCACCTTTGAAACCTTATACCTTCCATCATCCATCTAAGGAAACAAAAACTATGAGTCCATAGAATTCTACGTAGGTTTAGGGATTACTCCTGCCAAGAATGTGAAGCTAGATGTATTTAATCTTTGCACAATAGAACCATCCTCTCCTTCCGAAAGAAACATGTTGACTTTCCTCAAAGGATGATTTGAATCCTAAAAGTATTCTTGCAAAAAGGCATCACATTATGGAACCATAGTAACTCCTATTAGATTTTCAATTCAACAACTTATCCCAAGTTTGGATTTTGCACCATTTTGTCTCCCCTTGACCCTCAAGGCCTTGGGGAACCTTTCCACCAACCTAGTGATACTAGGGTAATTAGCAAAACAATATTATTCAGGTAAGCAGTCTTCAAACTAGTCCACAACCTGAATATATTCCTCCATCCCTCAAACCCTAGCTCCTTTTGACCATGGGATGGTGTTAACCATTGACTATGCTAGGATCACATGCTCTAGAATTAACCTTTTGGTATATTTTCCATTGGATGGAACCATGGACTAAAGCGATGGAGGGTTTTGTACCACATTCTTTCCATTTCTTGGTGATGGTTGCTTTACCTCTTCTTTAGTCAACCTGAGATATTAGGGTTTTCTTTTCTGATGATTCCTTCACACGAAAACAATCCTTGGACCATGTAAGTTGAGTGCATTCAATTATAAAGTTTTTTATCAAACAACATCATAAATCCATCTCACTGGGACACTAAATTCTACCAATACATAGTTGAATTCGAATAAGTGTCTTCTTCTTTGACAATTGATGTCCAAATAGTAGCTTCCCTTATGTGACTTACAACTCTTTTTATCTGAACACAATAACTATGATAACCAACAACTTTTCCGTATGTCTCTCACAGTGGAATCTCTTATATTTTTTGGTGGCTCTTTAATTAGTATACCTAATAACAATTGTAACATCCCCATTTTCAAACCCCAAACTAGCAATGTATATTGTAAATGTGATGTATGGCCGAGAGCCAAAGCAATGTAATATGTAAATGATGTAAATTGAATTTAATGAATAAAATGTATCGCCGGGTGCAAATGGATACAAACGAAGATTTGGGGGCTAAGTATCCAAAAGAGAGCGAAGGGGTCCAAGGGGAAAAGTTTTCCCATATCTATTAGATCCAAACCATTTCTTTCTAAATTATCCTTACCATGAAACTTCCATTATTTGTTGAGTGTTCTAGAGCACAATCATTGAATCCATGTAAGAGGGTGGGTGTGAGAAGTCACATCCCATTGTTATTGAGAGCATGGGGAATGAGTAAAATCAGCTTGGGGAAGAGTGAAGGTCAAGCAAGCAAAAGAAAGAGAGGAAATTCATGTGGGTAGGAGACAAGAATTACATATTCACGTTTTTGCATGAAGAGTTGTTTTTACATGGAGTTTTCTGGACAACAAAGGACTTTTGAGTGCTAAATCTTGAAGGCAATTGTTGTGGGCATGTTTGGAGTTAAAATTTCATGGAGAAATAGGTTCTGGGCCTATGAATAATGTTTTGGTTGAATTTCGTTCAGAGAAGCAAGCATTTGGCTACTGGGTGAAATTGTGTTGCAACTATAGAATTCATGAGGTCCCAGCTAACACACTTTCTTTCCAAGTTGTGTTGAAATCCCTGGAGGGGAGTGGAAATGCCTAAGACACTATGAGTAGTGAAGGGTGATTCCATCCCTTGGGTTGTGTAGGTTGTAGGGAAGAGAGCTCGTCAACGGGGATTAGTTGTGGGAATTGAACGTTGAGAGGGGAAAATTATCTAGCCTTTGGGACCATCGTCTCTTGTGGATTCATAGCCCCAACTCAGGGGTGAATTTCTGTTGAAAACTGGAACAACAAGTATACGATTGGGAAGAATAACCGTCCTTGGCAGTGGGTTGCATATTTTCATAAGATAAGCGTTCTTATATGTTGCGTTTATTTGTGTTAAATGATGATATATTTGTTGTGAATTTTATTATGAGTTGTATTTGGTTAATGATATGTTTGTGAGTAGAATTGATGCATATAAATCTATACTTTGTAGTGGAATGATGTTGTGTGCACTTAATTGTTGTCGTGCACATTTAAAGTAATTGCATTTGCATTTTTATTAAGTATGGATAGATGCATGAGTTAGAATGTCATTCTGTGTGTTATTTATGCATTCAAATTTGGTATCAAATTTTTTTATTAGGTTTTCTTAGAAGTGACATGGTCCAACTAGGGGTTGGTTATGTTACAGTGTGGTATCAGAGCTTTTGGTTCAACACTGGACTCGTATCGGCCAAGAACGAGTGTGAATTTGGGGCAAATTCATTGTTACATATTTCAATATGTGACGAATTTGGGGAAAAATAGCGATAACTCGAGCGAAATCCCCAAATTCATGAGAAAAATTGAGATTTAATTGCCTCGGAAATATCTGAGGTGTTTAACAGCATCAATCAGTCGGATTGCAGAGTTAGATTCGACTTGCAAGGTCAAAATTCATGTTTTAATGGTGACTGAAGGAACTGGGAGAGTTTAATGAATCGACAACCAAGATCATGTTTGATCCTGAGATTGATAACCCATATTTGTTGTAATAGATTTAAAATTTATAAGGTTTTAGAATTTAACAAGGTCGAGTAGATCGACGGTCTAGATTCTTTTTCAGTCGTTAGGAAATTGGAGTCGATTGACCGTCAATATTTTCTTTCAGAGCTTGGAAAATAGAGTAAATTGATGGTTAAGATTCATCAGTAGAGTTGGGTGAAATTCAATGAATCAATGGTTAATATCATTTGGGATGAAAGATCGATGACCCAGATTCATTATATTTTTTGGTCGAAAATTTCTAAGTGTTGGAGTTGGCCAAGGGAAATCATTGACGATCGATAGTCGAGTTAGCTGAATTGGCGAAGTATTTTAGTTTCTAACATAAATCATCGACAACAGATGGTTGGGTATGGGTATATTTGATGAAGTGTTTAGATTGAGCAAGAAGAAGCATCGATGACCGATGGTTGAGTGTTGGTTAATTCGACAAGGTGTCAATTCGTCCAAGAGAAATGGTCGATGGTTGATGAAGAATAGAGGGTGATGATGTGTCATATCAAGTTAGCATCCACGTGTCAGGACACATCAACCAAATTTCCATGTTAGAGTCTATGTGTCATGCCACGTCATTAGTTTCCACGTCATCCAAGAGATGGTTGATGAACGATGGTCGGGTCGACCGAATTTGTAAGGAGTTTCATCCACCAAAAACAATTGTTGATGGTCGATGGTCAAGTTGGTCGGTTTAGCGATGTATTGCAAGTGGTCACCAAGAGAATTCTCCAATGGTTGATGGATGATGATCCGGTGTCGGGGAGATTCACGATCAAGTTTGGTTTGCGAAAGAGAATCGTCGATCGATTGATCGTCAATGGAGCTCGGATCAATAGTCCAGATTGCTTTAAGATGTTGATCTATGGTGGAGATTGATATGTGGGGTTTGAAAAGGATTAGTGGATCAAAGAATCAGATTTCACCCAATTTGAGATCAACGACTCATATTTAAAGGCTGTTATAACTTTAAAAAGTCAAATTTCTTTGAATTTTTCTAGTTTTTGAAGGTCATGAACTTGTGGGGTGATTTTCAGGATCTAAACTATGTTTTTAGGCAATCATAACCCACAAGAACAAAATATATCAAGGTACACTCTATCTCTGCTACTTAAATAATAGATCTTGGAGAGAGCTATCCAACGAGTTACTCTGGGCACCAAATAGAGCTTGTATGAGAAGGTTACAGTTGATCAAATTAAGGTAAAATTTTGGCACCAATTTTACTTCCAGAGGGCATAACTCCTTGCTTAGAAGTTTGTTTAAGATAGAAGAGTAGTCTATATAAAGATTATGAACTATAGAAAATAACCATGAAGCCAAAATGGGATCTAGGTATGTAAAAATGTGCAGGAAGAGAAAGAAGACTCATGTAGCATACAAGGATAAATTGGGAAAAACATTCAAAACTTCGATATGGGCCAACAACGAGTGTGAATTTGGGGNAGAAAATAACCATGAAGCCAAAATGGGATCTAGGTATGTAAAAATGTGCAGGAAGAGAAAGAAGACTCATGTAGCATACAAGGATAAATTGGGAAAAACATTCAAAACTTCGATATGGGCCAACAACGAGTGTGAATTTGGGGCAAATTCATTGTTACAGATTTCAATATGTGACGAATTTGGGGAAAAATAGTGATAACTCGAGCGAAATCCCCAAATTCATAAGAAAATTTGAGATTAATTGCCTCAGAAATATCTGAGGTGTTTAACGACATCAATCAGTCGAATTGCAAAGTTAGATTTGACTTGCAAGGTCGAAATTCATGTTTTAATGGCGACCGAAGGAACTGGGAGAGTTCGATGAATCGACAACCAATATTATGTTTGATCTTGAGATCGACAACCCACATTTGTTGTAATAGATTTAAAATTTATGAGGTTTTAGAATTTAACAAGGTCGAGCAGATCAATGGTCTGGATTCTTTTTCAGTCGTTAGGAAATTGGAGCCGATTGACCATCAAGATTTTCTTTCAGAGATTGGAAAATAGAGTAAATTGACGGTTAAGATTCATCGGTAGAGTTGGGTAAAGTTCGATGAATCAATGGTTAAGATAATTTGGGATGAAAGATCGATGACCCGGATTCATTGCAGTTTTTGGTCGAAAATTTCTAAATGTTGGAGTTGGCCAAGGGAAATTATTATTGATCGATGGTCGAGTTGGCTGAATTGGTGAAGTATTTTAGTTGCTAACAGAAATCATCGACAACAAAAGTTTGGGTGTGGGTAGATTTCATGAAGTGTTTCGATTGAGCAAGAAGAAGCGTCGATGATCGATGGTTGAGTGTTGGTCAATTTGCCAAGGTGTCGATTCGTCCAAGAGAAATGGTCGATGGATGATGAAGAAAAGAGGGTGATGACGTGTCATGTTAGGTTAGCATCCACGTGTCAGGACACATCAACCAAAGTGCCATGTTAGATTCTATGTGTCATGCCACCTCTGTAGTTGCCACGTCATCCAAGAGATGGTTGATGAACGATGGTTGGGTCGACCGAATTTGTAAGGAGTTTCATCCACCAAAAACCAWTTTTGATGGTCGATGGTCAAGTCAGTCGGTTTAGTGATGTATTGTAAGTGGTCACCAAGAGAATTCTCCAACGGTTCATGGATGATGATTGGGTGTCGGGGAGATTCACGATCAAGTTTGGTTTGYGAAAGAGAATMGTCTATCGATTGATCGTCAATGAAGCTTTGATCAACAATCCAGATTGTTTTAAGATGGCGATCGATGGTGGAGATTGATATGTGGGATTTGAAAAGGATTAGTGGATCAAAKAATCAGATTTCACCCAATTTGAGATCAATGACTCATATTTAAAGGCTGTTATAACTTTAAAAAGTCAAATTTCTTTGAATTTTTCTAGTTTTTGAAGGTCATGAGCATGTCGGGTGATTTTTCAGGATCTAAACTATGTTTTTAGGCAATCATAACCCACAAGAACAAAATATATCATGGTACACTCTATCTCTACTACTTAAATAATAGATCTTGGAGAGAGCTATCCAATGAGCTACTCTAGGCACCAAATAGAGCTTGTATGAGAAGGTTACAGTTGATCAAATTAAGGTAAAATTTTGGCACCAATTTTACTTCCAGAGGGCATAACTCCTTGCTTAAAAGTTTGTTTAAGACACAAGAGTAGTCTATATAAATATTATGAACTATAGAATACAACCATGAAGGCAGAATGGGATCTAGGTATGTAAAAATGTGCAGGAAGAGAAAGAAGACTCTTGTAGCATACAAGGATAAATTGGGAAAAACAATCAAAACTTCTATATGGGCCAAGAATGAGTGTGAATTTGGGGGAAATTCATTGTTACAGATTTCAATACGTGATGAATTTGGGGAAAAATATTGATAACTCGAGCGAAATAAAAAAATTCATGAGAAATTTTGAGATTTAATTGCCTCAGAAATATCTGAGGTGTTTAACGACATCAATCGGTTGAATTGCAGAGTTAGATTCAACTTGCAAGGTCGAAATTCATGTTTTAATGGCGACCGAAGGAACTGGGAGAGTTCGATGAATCGACAACCAAGATCATGTTTGATCTTGAGATCAACAACCCATATTTTTTGTAATAGATTTAAAATTTATAAGGTTTTAGAATTTAACAAGGTCGAGCAGATCGACGGTCTGGATTATTTTTCAATCGTTAGGAAATTGGAGTCGATTGACCGCCAAGATTTTCTTTCAGAGCTTGGAAAATAGAGTAAATTGACAGTTAATATTCATCGGTATAGTTGGGTGAAGTTCGATGAATCAATGGTTAAGATCATCTGGGATGAAAGATCGATGATCCAAATTCATTGCAGTTTTTGGTCAAAAATTTCTAAGTGTTGGAGTTGGCCAAGGGAAATCATTGACGATCGATGGTTGAGTTTGCTGAATTGGCGAAGTATTTTAGTTTCTAATGGAAATCATCAACAATAGATGGTTGGGTGTGGGTATATTTGATGAAGTGTTTCGATTGAGCAAGAAGAAGCATCGATGACTGATGGTTGAGTGTTGGTCGATTCGGCAAGGTGTTGATTCATCCAAGAGAAATGGTCGATGGTTGATGAAGAAAAGAGGGTGATGATGTGTCATGTCAGGTTAGCATCCATGTGTCAGGACACATCAACCAAAGTGCCATGTTAGATTCTATGTATCATTCCACGTCATCCAAGAGATGGTTGATGAACGATGGTCGGGTCGACCGAATTCGTAAGGAGTTTCATCCACCAAAAACGATTGTTGATGGTCGATGGTCAAGTCGATCGGTTTAGCGATGTATTGCAAGTGGTAACCAAGAAAATTCTCCAATCGTTGATGGATGATGATCCGGTGTCGGGGAGATTCACGATCAAGTTTGGTTTGCGAAAGAGAATCATCGACCGATTGATCATCAATGGAGCTCGGATCAACAGTCCAGATCGTTTTAAGATGTCGATCGATGGTGGAT
The DNA here is from genome assembly GCA_010110895.2 of Picea sitchensis. Lineage (NCBI taxonomy): Eukaryota > Viridiplantae > Streptophyta > Pinopsida > Pinales > Pinaceae > Picea > Picea sitchensis. The sequence continues at coordinate 23,025 of SNQJ01S0018449.1, read as the reverse complement.
ATTGATATGTGGGGTTTGAAAAGGATTAGTGGATCAAAGAATCATATTTCACCAAATTTGAGATCAACGACTCATATTTAAAGGCCGTTATAACTTTAAAAAGTCAAATTTCTTTAAATTTTTCTAGTTTTTGAAGGTCGTGAGCTTGTGGGGTGATTTTCAGGATCTAAACTATGTTTTTAGGCAATCATAACCCACAAGAACAAAATATATCAAGGTACACTCTATCTTTGCTACTTAAATAATAGATCTTGGAGAGAGCTATCCAACGAGCTACTCTAGGCACCAAATAGAGCTTGTATGAGAAGGTTACAGTTGATAAAATTAAGGTAAAATTTTGGCACCAATTTTACTTCCAGAGGGCATGACTCCTTGCTTAGAAGTTTTTTTAAGGCACAAGAGTAGTCTATATAAAGATTATGAACTATAGAAGACAAACATGAAGCTAGAATGGGATCTAGGTATGTAAAAATGTGCAGGAAGAGAAAGAAGACTTCTGTAGCATACAACGATAAATTGGGAAAAACAATTAAAACTTCTATAGACCATAAGTTTCAACTCGAAGCTCAGATTTGAGCAAATGAATAGTCATTGGAAAGGTCAAGAGGAGGAGAAGACATATGTCCACCCATAACTTTAAATTGGGTGCTAAAAAATTATTAGAAAGTAATACATCAATTTTGTAGCCGTAAGAAAGTGGAAATTGCATGTTGTGAATGTTGTAACTTTCCGCTCATAACTCAAAATGAGGCATGAGTACAACCGTTGGTGAGTTGTTTCGAAGAAAAATGTGTTTAAGAAATCATATTTTGACATGGTGCATTGTCTTCTTCATAAATTGATGTGAATAATAACCTGTAATCTAATTATAAAATATTTTGCAATATGCTTAACTCTAACAACAATTATTGCATGCACATTCTTGTAGAATTAGAGACAGAGGAAAGAAGACTTTAGTTCCTATATGAGAACTAGAGATATGGAGGATAAAAAAGGGTCTTACAACCACGCAGAATAAATCATAGGTTTGCATGTCATTATGGGTAATGTTGAGGCGTTCTAATGGAAGAAGAGACTAGGTAAGAGCTTGTAGCTATAGGAATCAAACAGTGCGAGCTATAGGGACAACTAATGAAAATCATAAACTCGGAGGAAGATACTACAAAATCTGAATATGTTGCTGACTTAAGTCAACAATGATTCTAGCACAAAACAAGAAGTTAATGCCAGGAAACTAGATGCATCTAAATCTCATGACTACGGAGGATTTGGACGGTCAAGGAGTGCTAGTAGGCGACGACATAATCATTCCCCAGGGCACTCGACCAAAAAAAACATATGCACGTTCAAGGTAAAAAGTATCCCATGTCGTCTCTTGTTATACATGAATAATGACCACATAGGTCTACTTAGCCTAACCAGAAGGCGGATGAGGAAGATAACCACCTTCATTTTGATGGAAAATAAAGAAAAGGACAGATAAAACATGGTTCAAGGAATGAGGAAATGTTTCCAGTTGCATGATTACTCATGACATGCTTCAATTGCAGCCTACTACCTTCATAGGAAAGAACATCTATGTGGTAGGATTGAATGAAGCGAGTTAAGAGACCTGATGAAGATAATTTCTTAGAAAGCGGTTCAAAATATTTCCATCAACAATACTATCAGAACAATATTCACTTAATAGAAGATGCAAAGTTATTTGAACTCAAACTTGGGAACATGACCATGGATGAATATGACGGGAATTTATTGGAACTTCTTAAGTATGTGAACTTCATTAGGGAGGAGAAGGTCAACATTCATAGGTTACTAAGTGGACTACCATCCTTTTACAAGGATAAAATTTAGTTTGGTGAGCCCAAGAATTTAAAACAATCCATAAGAAAGGATAAGTATTTGTATCATAACAGGAGGCCATCTTTTCCAAAAGGCTTGGGAATGGCAAGAATAAAGGAAATATGGATCGATATATTTCAACATTGCAGCTACAAAGGAGTTTTAGAAAAGATTCGGATATATGAAACCCCATGGAATATCAATGAGGATGAGAACTGAAGTATTGAAAGATTATCTAGTCTTGAAGGAACATGAAGATGTGTTTTGGGAGTTTCTAGGATTGCCACCAAAGAGGGATATATATTCCTCTATTGACTTAAATACTGGAGCTTCCCTAGTGTCCAAAATTCCTTGTAGAATGAGCATGCCAGAGCTAAAAAAAGTTACAAATTCACCTAGAAGAGTTGTTAAAGAAAATACACATACACCCAAGTGTTTCTTGTAGGGTGCCCCGGTCCTTTTTTGTTAAGAAAAAAGATGGAACTTGAGGTTATGTATGACTTATCCAATGAAGGATGAGGAGCCAAGTATTGAAGATTATCTAGTCTTGAAAGAACATGAAGATGTGTTTGGGGAGTTTCTAGGATTGCCACCAAAGAGGGATATATATTCCTCTATTGACTTAAATACTGGAGCTTCCCTAGTGTCCAAAATTCCTTGCAGAATGAGCATGCCAGAGCTAAAAAAAGTTACAAATTCACCTAGAAGAGTTGTTAAAGAAAGGGTACATATGCCCAAGTGTTTCACCTTGGGGTGCCCCAGTTCTTTTTGTTAAGAAAAAAGATGGAACACTGAGGTTATGTATTGACTTTAGACAACTGAACAAGGTTACGATCAATAAAAAAAATCATTTTCCAAGCATTGATGATCTTTTTGATCAGTTTAAAGGATCCAAGATATTCTCCAAGATTGACTTGAGGTCAGGCTATAATCAAGTGAAAATCAAAGAAGAAGACACTAGCCAAACAACATTTCAGACATGATCTAGGCATTACAAGTTTATCGTGGTGCCTTTTGGGTTGAAAAATGCACCAGCTACATTTATGTATCTGATGAATGGGGTGTTCATAGATTTCATGGACAAATGTGTCATTGTATTCTTGGATGATATTCTTATATATTCCTGAGAGAGCACCAATTGTATGCCAAATTGAGTAAATGCACTTTTCATAAAAAAAAAACATATCCATTATTTGGGTCACATCGTTTAAGGAGAAATCATGGTAGTGGAACCAAAAAAGATTGAATCAATCAAAAGTTGGTCAGTGCCAACAAATTTTTTAGAGGTTAGATAATTTATGGGTCTAGCTGGTTTCCACAAGAGATTCATTGCGGGATTCTCCAAGATTGCACACCCAATAACATATTTGTAAAAGAAAGGGGTAAAGTTTGAATGGAGTGCTAAGAGTGAAGAAATTTTCCAGTGCTTAAAGGATTTACTAACTAGTGCACCTATTTTAAAAGTTGCAGATCCAAATGAGGATTTTGTTGTGTGCACAGATGCATGCAAGGAAGGGATCGATGGATTCCTTGTGCAAAATGGACATGTGATTTGTTATGAGTCCAGAAAATTGAAGGAACATGAAATAAATTATGCCACACATGACTTAGTGTTGGAATCCATAGTACATTCTTTAAGGATGTGGAGGCATTACCTTATGGGAAAAAAAAATGAATTGAGGAAAAACCATAATGGTTTGAAATATTTGTTTGAACAACCAACACTAAATGCTAGACAAACTAGATGGCTAAAATTTGTTGGTGAATGTGACTTTGACATCGAGCACTTAAAACGAAAAGAGAACCAGGTGGTTAATGCACTCAATAAAAGGGTGAATAAAATGCATGCTACAACCATTAGTATGTATATGACAGATTTAAAGGATATAATTACAGAGGCTGTAAGAACATACTAACATTATGTGCAAGTCAAAGAAATCTTAGACCATAATGATATACAATAGAAATATAAGGATTACAAGCTAGAAGAGGATGGAATCCTCTTAATCTAGAACAGAGTATATGTTCCCAATTATCAAGAATTGAGAAATTTAGTTTTGAAGGAGATGCACAATGTAACACACCCAACCCCCTAAGTACCTTTTAAAGGATGGGGTTTTAAAATTCGCTTCTTCTAATTGTCTCAATTCCCCTTTGTAATCACACCATTGTCTTCTGCTTGTTGAGAGCTTTCCAACAACTATAAATTTTCTCAAAACTGGGCTCTCGATTAAAATTTATAGCCCCTCAAAGTTTACGGGTCTTCATTGGTCAACAACCAGATCATTACCATGCAACATCCACATGGTTTCTTATTACTCATGCCATCTAATGTGGCAGTTGCCACCAACACATTATTTTTGCAGGCCCGATCCTTTGGCCCACCTTCATCGTAGTCGAGATTTCTTTTCCCATAATTTACTCCCACTAACAAAACTTCGATGACGAAACTCTAATGGATACTTTCTCCTAATCTGACGAATCTAGCCTCTTGATCTCTATAATCTAGAGAATATCGATGATATAAATTGGCGTGTAGGTTAATGCCCAAATCTCAAAGGCTCTCCATGGTACATGAATGTGACCCACAAGATATATGGTGGAGGTTTGACCTCTTCCCTCCACCAATCGACGGTCATTGTTAGCTCTGAATCACGTCATTTTCGGTGATTATTCCATTGTCATTGGCCCTTTCGGTCAAACATGACCTTTCTAACCTCCCATGCTCCGAAGATGACACATCTTGATCCAATGGTTCAAATCTTCTTGTCACATCTCCGACGAGATCAACAACTCTCGACATTTGTAAGCTCTTGTCATCATCAACAAGCCAACATGTGACACGTGTCATCCTAGGGACACTTTGGTTGCCTTATTGGCATGCCATGTCATTCATGATGTCATATTTCTCACTCCTATTTTGAACGAATCTCATGGAAATCAACAACAAAGGTCCCCTCGCCCAACGACAAATTGAAGGATCTCATCGTGTCATTGATGTCAGTGTCGTCGGTGTTCGGGCCTCCTCCCGGTTCACCCTCTTCTACCTCTAACGACAATATGTCAGGGATATACAACTCAAATTTCTTGAGGATGAACATTGAAAAATATAATGACCATAATTGAAAACGAAGGTCAAAAGGACCTCTTCATCCAATGAGACCCACCTTCGTCCCATTGGCCAATCCCTTGGTGACACTTGTTACTACTTGGACATGCTAGCTACGATGCTAGCACCCTCACATCATTGTGATGTCCACCTCTCTTGGATGATTCTCGAGGAAATTAATGAAGGATATGTCTCTCGCCCAACAAGATATCAATGATTATCATCGTGTCATTGATGCCTATATTGTCGTCGACATTTTTGGCTGACACACAAACTTGCCAACTGTTCAACCTTCGATGAACGACTTAGATCTTCTCAGATTTTCACCAACCAGTATCGAATCCTCTTGACACATGACATCATATCTGCATGACATGTGGCACCATTCCCACCTTACACGTGGCATTCATATTTCCCACATAAGCTCATCTAAAAGGTTGATTCTTCTTGACACATGGCACAATGCCCACATGACACGTGGACCAATATCCATACGCCACATGGACCTATTTCCATTTGACCCATCGTCATCAGGTGTGTGGTCCTCATATCGCCATCTTATAGCTCAAAACAACGACTAGGATCCGATATTCCTTTCATCAATCTACAATCTTGATCATCCCTCAAAGTCCCTCCTTCAAAGTGCATCTCCTCTCGGTCAGCAACTGACTCTGAATGACGTCCTTTGAAGAATGGCTAGGTTAAGATCTTGCTTGAGTTCTAATCAACAATCCAGATCTGCCCTCAAATTTCCTCCTTCAGAGTGCATCTCTTTCGAGTCCACAACTTACTTCGAATGATGTCCTTTGAAGAACGACTAGGATCATTTTATATCTCCAGATCGACGATCGAGATAAGTTCTAGCCCAAGTCTCGCCTTCACGCCGATCAACGACCGGATCTTGTCACCGCACCAAATTGATGGCTACAATCCTTCCGGGGTGAAACTAGGTCTTATCACTCGCCAAGAAGATGTGGGGCCCTTGTGATAGATTGATGGCTAAGATTTAATCTTTCCCTTGCTTTGATCAATGGTCTAGATCTCACCTCAAAGTCTCCCTGTCGGAGCTTGCCTCCGTCTTTTACCCCGAATCATCCTCTCCGATGAGTGGCATGGATCTATCCATCTCGTCAGATTGACGGTCAAGATCAAATCTCACCCTTTCTCCCATTAACAGTCCAGATCTCCCCTCAAAGTCTCCTCCTCGAAGCTTGTCTCTGCGACTTACTCTGAATGAAACCCTACGATGGATGGTTAGGATATATTATCTCACTAGTTTGACGACTGATATTCCATTTTGCCCCTACACTAATAAAGGGTCCAGATCTGACCGCCATGCCAAATCAATTTTCACGATCCTCTGAGGAAAAACGAGGTTTTTTCTTAGTCTTAACAGTCCGATCCAGGACTTAGAAAAATTTCACAAGGGTTTTCTCCAGTCCTTTTCAAGAGATTTGATTTTTCGAGAGCCCTCATGTGGGTCAAAGGAATATCATTGTTTACCCAGGGTGCCTCTGTTTCATTTTATCCCACAAGGATTCCTTTGTTGTAGGGATCCAAACACGACGACACACAGGTGCGCGCGTGCGCACACACACACATCAATAGCCACAATGGAACTTACAATAAGTAGGGATGTTGGGTCATCTTCCAACATATTATATATCAAATAATTGAGTTATCTACGTACTCAAGCTACTATAAATAGATACATCACATAAGATTGTCACAGACATAAACTCACAATGCTCAGACTTTCCCCAACTGTGTCTCTCTCTCTATCCCCTTCCATGTCCTCTATCCCTCCTTTTTTGTGTATCTTTCCCCAAGACCTAGGGGTAGCGTCAGAAGCTTCTCGATGAGACTGTGCCCATTCCTCTCACTGATTTCAAAGAGGACTCCCCAACCACCAGCGTGTCTGGTAATAAAAATTCTAGGTAGAGGACGGTCCAAGGTCTGCACTCCTTTTCATTTTTGACAGAGTACTGTCTTGGTAGGGTTATTTCAACCATTGAGGGTCTCCCTCTTTCACCATTCCTCTCATGACATTGTAACCTATGAAGGTCATCCCTTCAAAACTAGTTCAAGATCTCCATGTTGCATTGATAAACAAATATTTACATTACATAATTGATCAAAAGTCCATTGTCTTTCAATAATCATATAACATGTTTTTCTATAGTTTTGGTCATGATAATAATTATATTTACAGATTGGGGAAACAATGGTGTTACAATCCCTTCCCCCTTAAAGGAACATCATCCTCGGTGTTCTATCTACCACAAAAACTCTATATACAATAGTGAACAAAAAAGGGTATCCATGTTTCATGGCATCCTCCARTTCCCATGTAGCTTCATCGAGACCAAAGTGTTTCCACCACACCTTGACCTGTGAAATGATTATGTTCATGAGAGGGATCTCTTTCCTCTCTAGGATACATTGTGGTTTTGGAAAGAATCCTCCCTCTGGCTCCACCTGGATCACATACCAGTCAATTATGTGAGCATAATCATCTACATATTTCTTTAATAATGAAACAATGAAAAAGTTATGTGCTTTCACTGTGGGAGGTAAAGCTAATCTATATGCTACAGGTCCCACTCTATCCAAAATTTCAAAAGGTCCACAAAATTGAGGTGTCATCTTGGCACATGTTCCCATTCTCAAGGAACTCCTTCTGGGTCTAATTCGAATATACGCATGATCCCATACTTTGAACTCTTTATGAGTCCTCTTGCTATATGTATAACTCTTATGTCCATCCTGGGCCACTTTTATATTTTTCTTTATTTGAGATACTTGTTGTTCCAACTCCTTTAGTATGTCTGGACCAAGTGTAATTATGTCCACTGGGTTATCCCAACTGATTTGAATTTTGCATCATCTACCATAGAGAGCCTCGAAAGGACTCATTTTCAAGCATTCTTGATAGCCATTGTTGTTGGCAAATTATACCAGTGGTAGGTAATATTTCCATTTCTTGGGTTGATGCATCACAAGAATCCTTAACGTGTCTTCCAATACTCAGTCTACCCTCTCTGTTCTCCCATAAGTTTGAGGGTATAGGTTGTACTAAATAAAAATTTAGTTCCAAAACCAACAAATAGGGGCTTCCAAAAATTTGAAGTAAATTTTCCATCTCTGTCTGATATGATTTCCCTAGGCACCCCATGTAGCCTAAGTATTTCTTTCATGAAAATGTTGGCAATATATATTGCCTTGCAAGTGGACTTTACTAGGATAAAATGAGTAGCCTTGCTCAAATTGTCCACAACTACCATAATGGCATCATTTGTTTTTGTTGATTTAGGTAGTCTTGTGACAAAATCCATGGAGATGGTTTCCCATTTCCACTCTGGAATAGGTACGGGTTGCAACAGCCTTGCTGGGTGCTTGTGTTCCACCTTAACCTATTCAAATTCCAAAGATTTAGCTAAATACCCCGCTATGTCCTTTTTCATTCTCGGACAATAAAATAACTTCATGGTGGCCGTTATCATTTTTGGGTAACCAGGATGACTAGTATATGGTTTTTTATGTAGTTAATCCATGATGAACCTCTTCAAGTC
>SNQJ01S0018449.1:0-11434 GCA_010110895.2 Picea sitchensis | reverse complement strand
TACAACCAGCCACCCCCGAGCTGGCAAACTCAACCAGGGTCCCCCGAGCTGGCAAACAATGTCATGAGGAATTTTCTTGGCAAACTCAACCAGGGTCCTAAGTTCTTTCTTCTTGAACCAGAGAGTTCTTTGTCTCTCCTTCTCCAACACTTAGAATTTCCCCACCCGTGTGTCTCTCGTTGTACCCTTACTTGTCATCCATCCCTCCTTTTTCATGTANTGAAGGGTGTGTTTCTCTCCACCCGAACCATAAGCAAGGCTGCACTATGCACTGCTACAACCAGCCACCCCCGAGCTGGCAAACTCAACCAGGGTCCCCCGAGCTGGCAAACAATGTCATGAGGAATTTTTTTGGCAAACTCAACCAGGGTCCTAAGTTCTTTCTTCTTGAACCAGAGAGTTCTTTGTCTCTCCTTCTCCAACACTTAGAATTTCCCCACCCGTGTGTCTCTCGTTGTACCCTTACTTGTCATCCATCCCTCCTTTTTCATGTATCTTTACCCAAGACATTGGGGTAGCGTCAGAAGCTTCTCAGTGGGTTGTGCACATTCCTCTCATTGATTTCCAAGAGGACTTCCCAACCACCAACTTGACTAGTAATCAAAATTCTGGGCAGAGGGCGATCTAGGGTCTGCACTCCTTTTAATTTTTGACAGAGTATTGTCTTGGCGGGGTCATTTCAACCAGTTAGGGTCTCCCTCTTTCAACATTCCTCTCATGACATTGCAACCTGTGAAGGCCATCCCTTCAATAGTAGTTCAATATCTCCTTGTTGCATTAATAACCAAATATTTACATTACATAATTTATCAAAAGTCCATTTCCTTTCAATAATCACATAACATGCATGTCTATAGTTTTGGTCATGATAATAATTATATTTACAGACTGGGGAAACATGGGTGTTACACACAATGTGCCATATGTTGGACATCCAGGATACTAGAAAACTATTACAAGTGTAAGAGACTAATATTTTTGGCCTAGTATGAAGAGAGATGTCATTGATTATTTGGATAGATGCATGGTATGTCAGAAGGAAAAGGATGAGCACATACATCCAATAGGTTACTACAACCATTTCCCATTCTCGAATGGAAATGGGAAGTTTTTACTATCGATTTCATTACCAAATTGCCTAGGAAAACAAGGCAACATGATTCCATCATGGTAGTGGTGGACAAACTTACAAAGGATGCACATTCATTCATGTAAAAGTAACTCGTAAGATAACCAATATTGCATAAATTTATATGAGAGAAATTGCTAGGCTATTTGGTGTGCATAAGGCAATAGTGTCAGACCGAGATCCCATGTTCACTTTAAATTTTTGGAAAGGGTTAATTAATGGATTTGGGACCAATCTGAATTTCAGTACAACATATCACCCATAGTCGGATGGGAAAAAAAAGATAATTAATCAAATAATTAAAGATATGTTAAGAATGTATGTAATGGACATGCCTTCTAGGTGGGAGGACTATATCCATCTAGTCGAGTTTTCTTACAATAATGGGTATCATGAATAATTGAAGATGAGCCCGTTTGAAGCATTGTATTAGAAAAAATGCAACACACTAGTAAGTTGGGATAACTTAGGAGACAAAGCTATGGTTGGGCCATAATTGTTAAGGGAAATGGAAGAAAAAATGGTAAAGATCAAACAAAATTTGAAAGTTGCACAAGATAGGGAGAAGAGATATGCTGATAAAAGAAGAACACACAGGGAATTCAAAGTGGGAGAGCATGTGTTTTTGAAAGTTAAAGCCAAAATAAGCTCGTTGAAATTGGGAAGTTTCCCAAAGTTGGCAGTGAGATATTGTGGACTTTTCTAGATCTTAGAAAATATAGGGCCGGTGGCATACCCGCTAGCATTACCTGCATCCATGAGAATTCATAACGTCTTCCATGTGTCTTTATTAAACAAGTATGTACTTGATCCTAATCATGTGATTGATTAGAATGTGATCCAGGTAGAACACGAAGGGGATTCCTGGGTGGAATGAGTGTGCATCCTGGACTAGAAATTCAAAGTGCTCAGGAACAAAGCCATTGACTTGGTAAAGGTTCAATAGACTTGCTATGATCTCAAATACACTACATGGGAGCACGAGGAAGCCATGCGGGAAGCATACCTACAATTTTTTGCAAATTTTGAAGAAAATTGAACATACATTTGTACATAAGCAAATGAAGATTCCATTTTGGCAACTACAATTCCTGGAGCCAAAAATACGAGATTTATTGCCCAGCCAATGTGTGGGTTGAGGGGAAAAGAGAGTTGTTGGTTGGAATTGTTGTGTGAGTCATTAAGTTGTCGAATTATTAAGTATTTTATGATACATGTACAAGAGGGGAGCCACAACTCATTACAATGTTACAAAGAAACTTGGCCATGTCAACTTCCTGACTTGTCATCTATCTTCGTACAATCAACCCCCTGCCGCAACCACGGGTCTTCCTCAGTCACTTTTTCCAACTCGATCAACTTCTTCTTCCTTGTTGTATTTAATTCTCTTGTGCATTCCCTTCTATGCCTTAGCTCATCCAACCCTTTCCGAGTATCTAGGCACCTTCTCGTTCATGCAAAGACTTACGTCCCTTGGAAATGACCCAAGTCGACCTCGTTCTGTTGTTTGGTTCTCCCAAGATGTGACAAGTCCATAGCCTTGCCCATTGTTGGGTCGTCTGCACCCAAAGTCATCCACATGCAAGTTGACCCATCCACATCTTAGCTGGCCAACCAACTAAGATAACATCATCCATAAGTAATGAGAACAAATCAACTTGGCTTCACATGTCTAGATATTGCTCTAGGATGCTTCCCACATAATGATGGTTCACCACTCCACCCTTATTCATCCAACACGTCTCCTTAGTTCGTTGAATGAATCAAGTCTGCTCACTTGTCCTGGCAGTGCGCTCCTGCCATCCGTGTCAGAGGCTTTACATTATCCCTCTAAGCTCTCGGTACTTTAAACAAAGTTGCATATCCAATTTATCCTAGGATCATACCATAATTAGCTAAAGTATAACTATCAATAGTAACTACGCCTTTTGTGCGCGGCATTTTTTCTTGAGATTTTATCAGAACAACGCCTTTCTTTGTGCGAGGCATTTTTTCTTGAGATTTTATCAGAACAATGCCTTCTTTTGTGCGAGGAATTTTTTCTTGTTTTCCTATAAAGCCCACAATCCCATTCTAACCATGCATGCTCGAAAACATATATCCACCAGACGAAGATCTTATTTTTCTCATTCCTCCCCTGGTAAAAAAAATATCGTCATTAGTTGTTGAACAACCTGATCAACCGTATATTTTAACTTAAGGCTAAAATTTACATCAGATGGTTGTGGGCCGACCTTCCCAATCAAAATATCACCGAAAATCTAGGTCTATGTCTGGAAGTCTATCTTTGAAATTTTTGTTGGAGACTTTCCAAAATCTATTTCTACCCTTAAAGAAGAAACCTTATGAACATGATTATCATTGTAATTTGTCTCAAATTCAAAGCCACACAAATGCATTGAACATAACAGTTCATGGTCCTTTGAAGCATAGTTAGTGACCAAAGAGTCTTCTTGATTATATTCGGAGTGAACATGTAAGATGATTTTTGTTTTCATGTAAGATGATTTTTGTTTTCATGTAAGATGATTTTTTTTTCACCATGGGTAATAATCCAAGAGTATATCCAAAAACTAGCAAGTAAGGGTCAAGGAAGTCCACGAGGAGGGACCTCATCCCAAGGGTTGTCTACCCTTCTATCCTCGTCACAATGGACCAACATGTACAAACTCTATCCCTCTGTACTCGAACCTGTAACCTCCAAGGAAGAGCCATGTATTCTTAACATTTAGGAAACACATATTCATAACTATCACATTTTTACCACTATAAAATTGCAGCTTATTGAGACACTCAAACAACATAGTCTTAAACAAAAGTTAGTTTCCGAGGATAACACAACTTATGAACAATAGTGTCAGATCCGCCACATATAGTACCCTATTTCTTGCCTTGAATGCCTTTTTAGATCAATATAGTGTTCTTGTGACAAGATGTGATTTACAAATGGGATGGACCCAGGGTTAAGAATTTAACAAAAAAAAGGATGGATTGAATTCACAATGAGCGAAGTATGGATAATTAGGTTTCTATTTAGTTTTTCGTAAAATGTCCATTCCATAAGGACATCCATTAGTACGTCTATCAATGCAGACATTTAATTATCATCATCATTTCTTTCAAAAAGCTTAAAAATGTTACCAAAGTCTCTATTACAACATGTAAGAAGTTCAACGACCATTTCACAATTTTCCCCAAGCTTAAGGAGAACGTCAAGTAATGGTCGCATAAGTACCAAGGTCCACAACATGGGTTTCAAAAGTTTACGAGGACGAGCACAATGTTAGGAAAAAAGAAACAGAGAGATAAAAATAGCATGAACATACACATAAAAATCACAAGAGAATTATCTTGGAAAATCTGGGCTCTAAAATCATGTACCCTAAATCACTATTGTTGACCTAACAACTCTGACTCTTTCACTGAGTCAAGTTTAACCTAACACTCCCCCTTTAAACTTGAATTGGGGTTTCCCATGACCAAATGCGACCTCCTTCAAGTTATCACCTAGTTCTAGACTTTACAAGTGAAATTTCAAACCTCGGGTATGCATGCTTAATAGTTATATGCCCATTTACGTTCAACTCTATTAAAATTTAAATTATTTTTTTCATTGTTGTTATCTGGCCTGGCATCCTCTTGCCTTTCCATTTCTTTGACCTCTAACTCTTGATACTCACTTCTTGGTAGATATGCAACCATGCAACAAATCTGACCACACTTGACATATCCATCAGATCCAAGCATCCAAACCATCATTCTTCATTTGAATCTTCCTTAGCTGGTAGTTCTGGCCATTAAACTTCTCGACCATAAACTTTATTTCTTTCACCATTTCTCCCACTCGAACTAGGAACCCTCCTTTCCTGCGAGTTTATCACCTAAACATACGTTCAACTTTAATACTAGTTGTTAGGAAAAAAGAAAGCAAGAGAGATAAAAATAATAGGAACATAGCAACATGCTCACATAAATCACACCAGATTAATCCTAGAAAACCTGCCAACAATAACTCTACTATTGCCCATGACCAAAGCCGACCAAGCCGACAAGCCTCCTGGCCTCGACCAAGTGAACCTTCACCGCTCAACTCTCAACACATTACAATGAAGTATCACTAGCCTTTTAAAGGCCTTCATTACATGTAATTAACAAGCTCTAAAACCACGAGCTACCAAAATCATGTGTCTGAAACCACCATTGTTGACCTAACAACTCTAACTCTTTCACCGAGTCAAGTTTAACCTAACACATGGGGAAGTCACTCTCGAAGACCAATTTCTGGCAAGTTGAATCATTTACTTCCATATCTTGAGTTGTTGTTTTCAGGGTTGCATAAACAACAAAGGCTTTTAGGAAGACCAAAAATAACTCTCGAATGAAAAATGTTAACCTTGGGTAAAATATTTTAGTCCTTAGTGAAAGTCTTTGGTAAAATATGGTAAAACACTTATCGGTTCTAAAATTGAAAGAATGAACTTAAACCATAGATAGTTTGGGAAATTTTATGTACAAGAATTATTTGATCTTTTGCCTTCAAATTGACCAAACTTCAAGAAGCCATAAATCATCTCAACAATAATAATTTGACCAACAATTTTTTGTAGTGTGTAGAAGATAAGTAGGGCTTTCCAACAAATAGTCACACAACTCTGCTCAAAGCCATCTTTGTAGCTTTCATAGACAAGGAAGTTCACATGGCTTGATTTGAGAGAAAATCATCAATACATGTTCTCATAACTCGGAACTTTGGATTTGGAAAATGTCAGTTGCATTGCGTTTACAATCAAGGAAAACATATATGTGGCCTTCTCAAAGTATAAAAATTACACATAAGTGCATCTTTTAATGAAAGTCCATGTCCTATTCAAGACAATACTAAGCTCAGATTGAATTATATCAACTTGTCTTATATCTTGGTTATATTGTCTTTCAAGGTGTTGATTGACATTGGCACAATTCATGAGTAGTTAGTTCATGAAAAAGGTCATTTGGATCTTGGTGCACTTCAAACCCAACTCCTTGCAAAAGTGTCAATTCTTCCCCTAAATCAATTATAAGCCACCAAATGATGAAAAACAACTTTAGAAACCCTAGGCACAATTGCATAATACTTTTAAGTAGGTAAGAGCCAACTGAATCCAAAGTGTACAAGAGCATTTAAAACCATGATGCATGCAATGTAACTAATGTATATAAAGAAAACTTGTAAAGAAAACCAAATATAATAATGCAACCACCAATGACTATTGTAATTTTGTAAGACAATAAAAGGATCAAACATGCATTCAATCAAATAAATTGCAATTAGTAGCACGCCATTAGAAGAATAAGGATAAGGGAGAGTAAGGTTCACTTGATGAGCCTTGAAAAAATTTAAAAGTAGAGCCACAAGTCGGTTGACTTGGGGGGTTGTTGAGGCATGAATGTAATGACATCATTAAAGGTTTTTGAATGGTAAGTTATTGGATGACCATACTTGATCAATGTATTTACTAGTGTGTATTTATAAAGAACTCTTTAAATTTTAAATATATAGAGAAGATTAGGAAGGTGCAAGATTGGCCAGGATAGAGCATAATGTGTGCCTAAGTTCCTAAAACACTTATTGGTTTTCTTGATTGCATATAAAACCTACTTTCATTGTGTTGCAACACCAATATTTGGTTGAGAAGGTATCTAACATGTGGGAAGTCCAAAGTGAAAATTTGGAGAAAAAAAATGCCAAGCCAAGACATATTTGCAACTCTAAAAGGTTGGTTGGGATAGGCCGATCATATAAAACTTACATGTTCTTTGGATCTATGTGCACACATGTTTAATAAACTATATATCTAAGATATCTTATATCCTTGAAGCTATGTTTCTCAAATTTGGTGTAAACTATTAACGAGTTACATACTTTATGGCATACACTTGTCCCACATTTTAATGCAGGTTAATAAATCACTAAGGTACACCATGACAATTTATTTTTTGAACTAAGATTATTCTTATCATTATTGAGGCTAACACTTCTAGTTTTTTCATTACTGGGGAACCAATAGAAAATTTCAGTCATTTTCTCTTAGGCTAAGCAATGCGAGTGGATGGTATCTATTCCATCAAAGTCACCTATGACTTACACCTAGTCCCAAATGTTGTTGCATGCATTGGCACAAAACTGTAGGCACGAGCATAAGAACTAGCATGTCACTGACATGATTCGAACCTTAGCAGGGCTATATTAGGTACTTGTTTTTACAGACTAAACAAGTTGCTCTTGCGACACCATGACAAATTAATTATATAGGGGTACAAAATTCCATTCATTAAGAAGATAAAGAACCAAGCATGTGGGTTAAGCTTGAGGTTGTCAACAACCATTTAAAAGTCTATATCTATCCTCAAACATTGTCTTCCAAATATCTCAATGATAACTAGATTTCATATCGAAATTGGTGTAGAATTGTTTTCCCTAGAAGAACTATAAGGTCTTCAATGTGAAAAATAGAATAATGATTATTGCCAATGATCTTATTCAAGATGTGATAGATTATGTAGGCATTTTACATACCATCCTTCTTCAACATGGGCACAATGGGGCTTTTCACAAAGAGGACTATTGGGCCTAATATGTCCTTTCTATAATAACTCCTAATTTTGGTGCTTAATTTCTTAATTATATAGAATCTATCTCTAATACAAGAGTTTGTTGGGCAATGAAGCTTCAAATTTTAAGCCAATATCGTATCGTTCTCAACATTACAAAGTTATGCTCATGGGGTCCTTAAACATGTTAGTGTAGTCCTCGAGAAGCAAGTTGATTTGCCTCTATTATGTTGGTTGCACAATGAAGGATATTTACAATAACACCATATTCTTTTGTAAGGCTTACAAGTGGATATTCAACACAATAATTTAAATCCATGAGTTATCAAGTTGCAACAAATATTTGTTAAAGTGATAAAAACCTTCAATTTAGGAGTAATATCAGGAATGCATACAATTAATCCTTAAATCTGACAATGACAATCCAAAGTATTAACTCATACACACCATGTAACTCCAACATAGATTGGTTGTTGAAGCAACAACCATAATGTCCAGAGGTGCTATATGACATATCATTGTATCCTCAGATAAATATATGGTATATTGGAATCTACATTGCCACATCACACACAATTATTTCCTTTAGTTGAGCCATCCAATGGTATATGGGTATGGATCTATTGAGATTACTAGCTTGAGCCAATTCATAGTTATTGGCAATAAAATCAATAGGTTGTCCATGTATCCAAAGTTAAGAATGGAATAAGTGGTATTTTTCTTGCTTCACATCAATGATACTAGATTGCATCAAGTCAAATTGTATGGCGAGAACTAGGACATCAGATGATTTGGATGTGAATTGTACAATTTACTTCCCTCAATCTTATGCAAGGGGATTTTCCTAAATTCACGTTAAAATAGATTTGTTGATCCATATTGGATTGAGAACACAATGAATGAACTTGCTATTGTAATAAATAGATAAAATTCAAACACCATATATAGAGCATAGTGAAACATGTATATATTGAAAGACAAATTATATTATTGAATAAATGGTGAAAAACACGATAATGTACATAACAATGCATAATGTTTGAAATGGTGGTAACTTATCTATGAGAAAAATGTGATGGCTATGCTCATTAGAAAAAACCATAGAACAAGAGTTGAAACTACATTGTATCTTAATACCCAAAAATCCAAGAGACAATATCCTCAGGGTTCAAGAACCCCAACCCCAAGAGCTAATGTGGGGAAAAGAACGTGGGCCTCGATGAGCCTAGTTGGAACATCGACTTATCAGTCCCAAAAATTTCATAAATAAACTCCATTTTGGGCATTCTTTGGACCATTACAAAGCTTATTATGAGCTACACAAGTTTGGTAGGATGACCTCCCCAAAGGGATTTTGATTGGTGAAATTGCAAAAAATGCACGGGGAGGGCTAGAAAAATGCACTAGAATTTCAAGACCTAAAAACTAGAAAGGTTAAGACCATTTCTAAAATGGTGGTAGGCTCAAATAAGCACTTGGATCATTTATCCCATTGCATCAAGTCACTGTATCAGATGGAAAATATTTGCTAAATTTGGTTCTTAGTAAACCACTTTCCTTGGTGAATAAGTTGCCTTTCTTCAAAACCTGGGACACTTGTATATTTTGTTGTCAGGTGCTCTTCAACTTGGTGTCTATGATTTGGTCCATTGTGTCTTGATCATGCAATTATGTTTAAGCTCTATAGTGGCCAAATGCTTTTCCACCTTTAAGGTTTCTAACAGAGGAAAAAGTATGGTCGAAGCAACTCCACATTAAACATGATTCATAAGCCAAGGAAAGGTCAAAGATTAAATTTAAAATAATTCTTGTTGATAGCCTTGGTGATGGTGTAAGGCTTGTATCGAATTGGTTTGAGATTCATGTGGGGGATTGTGAGTTGATTTTTCTATAAGTGAAACCCTACCTTGTCACCAACCTAAAACTTGTATGGAACCCGATGTGGATCATGTTGTTGCTTGTACTTAGTTGGATTCATGTAAATAATATCATGGACTTGTCGTTGGATGTCATGTATACATTCAACAAATTCAGTTTCTTTGTTTGCATCGTTTTGAGCATGGGAGGACTCTTCCTATGTCGATGCAATGAGCATAACCACATCAATTGGTGTTAATGGTTGGAACACCCAACACACCTAAAAGGGTTTTACTGATAGAACTATCAAGAGTTTTGTTTTAGTTATGTTAAACATAAGGAAAGCTTTTGTCCCATGTACATGGATGCTTGAAGTTGTACATTTTGAGGATATGTACAATAATCATGCTAAATACCTCCATATGTATAATCAACTTGGTTGTCTTGGCGTCCATCATGGACCGAATGTTGAACCAAAAGATACCCAAGAACCTATTGTCCTAAAAAAAAAATTGGTCTTCGACTGATCCAGATTATTTTCGGCATGAAATGAGAGCAGAGATATAATAAAGAAATGTATAGAGATATCTCAGATATCCAATAATATAATAGAAATGTATCAGAGATGCAACCATAAACACAAAGATACAATAATACACAATTTTCTATTAATGAACGAAAATGTACAAAGACTGTAAAAATACAGAGTGAAAGACTCGCTGGAATGGTGGCAGCTTATCTCTGAGAAGAGATGTGATGGCTACTCTTAGTCACAAGAAGATGATTTCTACAATGAGGCTCCAAAGGATTTTTTAACATAAGTAAAATCCAAAACCCTAACCCCGGAAGATGAAAATCCAAAAGGTTTGCGGGGCCCAATTGGGGTAGTTGATACGTCAACTTCTCGGGGGTGTAACTTTTGCATACGATCTTCGTTTGGGGTGCTCGATACACCGTTGGAAAGGTCTAATTCAGAAGAACGATTTTCGAATGGCTTAGGTCAATGCCTTTTTCAATCACTTATCCCCAAATCCCCAAAAGACATCGTTTAGGGCCTCAAAACGACCCCGAAAGTTTGGAACCCGAAAAACTGGCAAGATAGAAAAAAAAAATTCAAGCCCGTGGAATAGGTGGGTGGCCACCGATATCCACCTGGATCAATCCTCCCTCCTTAGGAAGTAATGGTATCAATTGCGTTGAGTTCCCGTGGGAGAGGGGAAAGCAATTGTTGAATCTGAATCTTGGTGAGCTGCTTGCCTTGCTGGAGAGGTCGCATTGCTTGCCTTGCTGGCAGGGTTGAATCTGTTCAACCAATCGGGCTACCTGAGATGATTGTGTTCAAAAGGAATCTTTGCGTTTTCCTGCAATCTTGTCGACCTGCTTCTATTGGACAGAAGGTGCTTGGGTCGAGGCTGTAGTGGTTGTGGTATCCTTTTGTTCCCCTTTTGAACAGATTGTGAAGAAGCTAAATTTTGTAGTATGAGATACTACGTTGCGACATTGTTTAGGTGGAACAATAGTCAGAACTACCTCTGGTATTTTGTAGAGATGACCCCCCAAAGAAGTAATGACATTGTGGGGTCGAGACTCATAAACAACATAGTGTTTCCACATATATGGCTAGCCCATGAGAACATCAGAGACATATAGTAGGGAAACATCACATAATACCTCATCCTCGAAGGGTTGGATGTCGTATGACAATCAACATTGTTGGCTAACATGAAGATCTCGTCCCTGACGAAGCCACCCGATATTGTATGGTTGCGGGTGTGGTGTTGTCGACAATCCCAACTGTTTGACAACCTCTGTTGAGATGAGGTTCTTTTGGCTTCTGCTATCAACAATAAAATGCAG
>SNQJ01S0018448.1:130642-151502 GCA_010110895.2 Picea sitchensis | reverse complement strand
GGTAAAAAGTGCTGAAGTCAAGGAGCAATCTGGTAGAAAATATTATCAATATGAGATAGAATCACCACATGCACTAGTCACTGCGACGGCTGCTGGCAATAGGATATATTTGATGACTGTCAGTGCAAGTGGTAAAAGTCTCTCTCCCATGACTTTTCCATCTTCTGATTTCCTCATATTTAGTGTTTTACTTTAATCGTTTCTTATTGTTGCATAATGGAGCCATGTTATTAGAAGATCTCGAGGTGGAAGAGGCCAAAGCTCCCTATGGCAGGATGCATCCACCTACCATGTTATGGCCATGATTGTGTTTTATGGAGTTGTGCGACACTGTAGGTTTTGGACTAGTTATCACTGATTTCATTAACCGCTTGCTAACCATGAGATCACCCTCCCTCTCTCCCTATTAAATCTTGCATATTATTTTTGACAGAATGCCTATGTGTGGTGGAAGTGCCCCTCTAATTTTTATCTACTCCCAATTCCAAAACAGAGACAAAATACAGAACTCTCTCCTGTCTTCAGGTGTCATGTTTGGCTGTTATGGCTTTAGCTGTCATAAAGACGTAGGAGAAAAACATCAGTGGTGATTGTGCGAAGCAATTGAACAGGATCTGTGCTTTTGACAGTATGCTAGAAATTATATTTTGTTGTCAAAGTCTTTCTGTGAGATTTACAAGGGTCAACAGGAGAATCGATGGAACCAAATCTCACTCAAATTTTGAGATAGTGTCCTCACAAGTGCCAGAGAGACATAGATCTAGTACACTAAAGAGAGTGCAAAAGCCAACCACAAATGCTGAAAGCAGAAAGACACGAGTGCATCCAGAAATACACAACTGCACCTAAGAGAAAGGTGTTTATTGCCAAATCACAAGAGAGCACCAAAATTAAGTGCCCTTAGGTTTATAACGCTTGTGTTTCAGATCAAGAAGATCACCATATGAGATGATACAAATGAGACTTGAGTTGTATATTTATACAAAACTCAAGTGAGGCATCCTCCCAATAGGGGTTATGGGCCCACATAACAAGAGCACACACCCCAAGAGGGTATTGGGTCTACATATCAAGTTTGACTAGGTTGGTCTTAACCATAAGCCTAGTATACAATAATTGAAATAAAATATGTCCTTAGACATAATTATAAGTACATAATGATACATATGAATGGACCGTGGCCGCATATACAGATTACTCAAATAATTCTAACACTTTATTGCTAATTATGAGCTTAAAGAAAGCAATTTAGATTAAGTAATAATATTGGGACAAACCTAGTCTATTCTTCTGTTACGAGTTCGTGTTTTTCTGATATTGTGTATGGTAAATTAATGCCTTGTTTCTCCAGGTCTTCAATGGAAAAAACATTTTCCAAATTTAAAGAAGATTGCGGACTCCTTCCGAGTGGATTGATGGCACTTCCTAAGTACTTCGCAAGTCAAGCTCAAGCTAAATGATTCCACCTTTATCCTTCAACTTTGTTGAAAAATATTGTGTAGCATCATCATATACACAGTCTAGGATCCATCATATAAGAGAAATACTAATTCTTTCTTGAGTATATTCAGTCTTTATTGTAAGTTGCGTCTTGTGTTTTTCTTTACATTTCTGAAGGTAGTGACAGTAGGCTGAAATTTGGTCACGAAGGAACTTGGTTAGACATCAGGATGTAGCCGTGCAAATGGTAGAGAATTGTGCAGAGGTTCCCAAAGTTATTTTTTCATTTTTTCTATCTTAATTTCCACAAATCTTGCAAAACTGCAGTTTGAGGAAATGTGTTTTATACATCATATTGTAAAAGGTGAGTTGGGAACTGTAGATGGTTATTCAGTTATTGTGTATGTACGGATATCTCAGTTATTTATGAGTCCAAATCAGTTGTTTCTTGCCATCCATTTTTGGACTTGAACCAAGTGATTGGCACATAGATGTATTATAACAGGTGAAAGTTTTCTTTGTTTATGCCTTCTTCTCTTTTTCTTTTACCTTTGCCTTTTTTCTTGTGCAATTGTGTGACATATTCATGCATAATCCATCATGCATAACAATTAAGAGAGAGAGAGGTGGTTTATTGGGTGTTACCCACACCAAAAGCTTTTTCCATCCAGACACTGGCTTTGAGTATTACTGGCTTCCACATTAATACTCTCCTCATTTGAGCCAGTAACTAGCCTCATAATATGATATATCCCTATTCTAGCTGGACCAGACTATAAACACACTACTTTCAAGCTTGACCATTTGACATGATCCATGCCTGTAAAGAAAGTGTTTTGGAGGTAATTGGCCATATCTAATTTTATCTGCAATTATTCATAATTCTAAATTACTTCCTTGGTCGCCGATTGCTGTTTGTGTTTTTCAATTTTACCATATTTTCTAAAACTGTATTCACTGCAAAATAAATTGTCCTGATTATGATATTGAATAAATTTATGATAGAATAACAAGGATTCTTATGCTTTATTGCATATATGTACTTGTGACATAATCCATGTTAGACTTGCCATTGTCTTTGATTAGCATAACTGAGGATGTCTATGTCTGCATCATAAGTCCATCCTAAAATCCCGTCCTTATCTAAATAGTTGGTAGGAATAAAACTTTTTGTGGGGAACATATTTGCAAATAGACCTCTAAATTAGTTTTTGCAGGGTAACAATTCTCTTCACCTGTAAGGGAAACCCATCTCAATGTGTATCTTGGAATCTTTTCACTCTAATATTGAACAATGGTCTTCCTCGCTAGTGCGTAGTTTTTTTTTTATAAATAGATGCTCATTCATATATATATATATATATATATAACCCGTGAAGTCATCTTCGTTCAAATCCTTCCCTAGTTTACTTCCTTGTGGACTGCCATCAATTTGCTATTACAGTGAAACTAAATAGCTCAGCTAAATTCAACTCCACGGGATGAACTATAGCCTCTATTTCTAAAATCTAGTGGCGAAAATGCCAAAAGGAACTAAGAAAAGGGATGAACTATACCCTCTATCTCTAAGAATAGTGGTCAAAATGCCAAAAGGAACTAAGAATAAGTGTGTTACAATTAGAGAGAGAATTTGAAAGATTGTAAACATGGTGAGAGGGGTTTATTATATTGGATTATATGTGCTGTGTTCAGATTGACTTTCTTACTACCTATTTGTCAATGGAAAAGCTTTTTAAATATCATCTTTTTAAATATTCTCAAGTGAAAGGGAATATTCTCGACTGAAAGATGATATTTAAAAAGCTTTTTAAATATCATCTTTCAGTCGAGAATATTCCCTTTCACTTGAGAATTGATTGTGTTATGGTTTTAGTGTTATGCCTTGCCCTCTTTGGTTTGTGGTTATATGTGATGTCCATAATAATTATAAATCTTACCACTACAGTGGTATATCCCATAATTGTGGTGGGAATATTCCCAAGGAACGAAATGGACAACCTAACATTAAAAGGACATTATTCTATAATAATTATGAATCTTACTACTATAGTGGTATATTCCATAATCAAGGTCTTAAAGGTATTGTACAATGAGTTATGCATATTCTGATTTACTACTATAGTGGTATATTCCATAATTAAGGTTTTAAAGGGGCATTATTGTAGAATGAGTTAGGCATATTTTGATAAAGATTTTTTTTAATTTTTTTTGTAAAAGATACTCATATAGAGAAAATTATTTACATCAGCTACAAGGAACAAAACAAAAGGTTATATACAATGATATTTACATTTTCTAGGAATATTTACATCTTCCTTAAAGAGACTAAAACGACCATGAAATCAGAATAAGTAGTAGAATCCAACAATTTGGCATCCTTGATCAGTGATGAGCTATATGATTGTATCACACCCAAGAGAAGTAGGAGGAAGAAGAGGTGGCTAATGTTTCCAGGACATGGGTTGAACAGATGGCATCGAAAGAACAAACTTAGCACAGCCCAAGTGTTTGTCATCAACTGAATATGTACCTCCTCTCCATAATTGTCAAAAACTAATCAAAGAACTGACTTCATCATCAAGGAGTTTCCAAAGAACAAATAATGTTGAAATTCTCAAGCAATACTAGGCACTAGATAGATAATCTTGGATCCCAATGCAGCATCAGGAATCCCAAGGCAATGTCATGGATCTCAAGGCATGGTACATGTATCCCAATGCACAATACCCACTTGAAGTGATGGGAAGTGGTGGGTCTAGCCTCTTAGCCTTGTAGTGATTAGTGGTATATCCCATCATCAAGGTGGGAATGTTCTTAGGTAACAAAAATGGATGACCAACATTAAAGGGACATCATCGTAAAATGAGTTCATAGAAGGCATATTCTGATAAAGATTTTTTTAATTTATTTTTAAAAGATACTCATATATAGAGCATAATTGTAGAATGAGTTCATAGAAGGCATATTCTAATAAAGATTTTTTTAAATTTTTTTGTAAAATATACTCATATATAGAGAAAATTATTTACATCAGCTACAAGAAACAAAACAAAAGGTTATATACAATGATATTTATGTTAGAATTAGGGAAGTAAGGCAGAAAAAATATTGTCTTTTAAAAATTTCAGTGAGATAGAACAACTAAATCAAATCCTTAGAACAGTAAACCAATATAATACTGAACTTTTGAACTTAGGAAAACAAATCAGAGAAAGAACAACAATTAGATTTGAATTTTAACCAATTTCTAAGTGTGCACAACACTCAGATCTGAACTGATAATAATTAAATTCAACCAAAATCTATTTCTTAGTAAGCAAGATCATAGGATTAATTCTAGACTAGTCAAAGCAAAAACTAATTCTGATATAGACTTAAGCTAAAGAACATATTCAATCAATGGATCTAATAAAGATCTAAACTAAAGAACAGATCTAATTAATAGATCTGATATCGATCTAAACAAAGAAACAGACTTCAGATTCAAAGAACATGCAGATCTAAACAATGATAGTCTTCAAAATTAAAGAACAACATACAGGTCTAAATAATTGGATCTGAATAAGTAACTTACCTTGAAGTCTTATCTTTGATCACTAAAGGAGTTCATGCCACACACAAGAGACGAAGTGCCACTGAGAATATGCTCAGAAAAAGTCAAGTATCATAGATCTACCTCAAGGGTTAGATCTCTTGCCAAGAGAATTATAGGACTGTTTAAGACCACCACCAGAACTTCACACCAGTATATTGAAAACACCCCACAAACCCTCATGTATACTGGGGGCCCTTACAAGGGTTTTTTTCCATGGCTCTGATTGTTTGGTCCCAGACCAAGAACCCCAGNTCTTTGCCATCCTCCCAGAGAATGGCTCTTGCAACTGCTTTAAATTCAACACTCTCTCTCAACAAGAGAGGCATTCTCAGCTACACCAAGCTTGTCACGAAAGTATAAAAACTTTGTCAAGAACAATGGTTTGGTGAAAATATCTGTCGTCTATTCTGCTGTCAGAACATATTGAATGCTAAGAACGTTCTTCTGTACCATGTCCCGGACATAGTGATATCTCATGTCAATGTGTTTCGACCTGTCGTGAAACACTTGATTTTCGATGAGCTTTATACAACTCTGATTGTCACAGTGAATGACTGTGGGTTCAAGATCTGAACTGAACAAATCTGAAAGTAGCTTCCTAAGCCACATTGCTTCTCTGCTAGTAGCACTTGCAGCAATGTATTCTGCTTCTGCAGTGCTTTGGGCTATGGAGCCTAGTTTCCTGCTGGACCAGGAAATCATTGTTGAACCCAAACTGAAGCAATATCTGGAAGTGCTCTTCTGATCCACTGTACTGTCCATCCAATCTGAATCTGTAAATCCATGGAGGATTACACCTCCATTAGAAGTGTATCTGAGACCATAAGCTATAGTTCCCCGAACATATCTCAGAATATGCTTCACAGCAACCATATGTATATGCTTCGGTTCACACATGAATTGGTTGAGATCATTTACCGCATAACAGATGTCTGGTCTCGTATGTACGAGATACATCAAAGAACCAATGATCTGCCGATATAAGGTGGGATCTTCTGGATCTGAACCTGTGACCCGATCTTGTAATTTCTTTAGATTAGAGATCATTGGAGTGGTCATGGACTTGCAGTGCATCATGCCAAATCTGTGGAGCACATCAACTACATATTTACTCTGTGAGAGAAATATCTCACTTGGTCTATGCCAGACCTCCAAGCCTAAGAAATAATGCATGAGCCCCAAGTCTTTCATTTCAAACTCTGCAGAAAGCTCCCTCTTAGTCTGAGCTATCAAGTTTTTCTCACCAGTGAGGAACATATCATCAACGTATAAGACTAAGATAACTGGATGATTTTGTACAATCTTTATATAAAGATTGGGATCTGTTATGCTCTTGGTGAATCTAAGACTTTGTAGAAAACTGTCTATTCTACCATACCAAGCTCTCGGAGCTTGCTTCAATCCGTACAGGGCTTTCTTGAGTTTGCACACATGAGATCTTTTATCATGTATCACAAAACCTTCAGGCTGCTCGATGTATACTTGTTCAACTTCACCGTTAAGAAAAACAGTCTTAACGTCCATTTGATGAAGTTTCCAACCAAAAACTGTTGCAAGAGAGATAATAATCATGATTGAAGTATATCTAGCCACTGGAGCAAAAATCTTGTCGTAGTCAATTCCTTATTTCTAAGAGAAACCACGAGCCACAAATCTCGCTTTGTATTTCTCAATACTGCCACTTGTTGCATGCTTTATCTTTTAAAGCCATTTTGAAGTTACTATTGATTTGCCATGAGGTCTAGGAACTACCGTCCATACATCATTCTTTAGAATAGAATCATATTATTCATTCATAACATCTTTCCACACTTGATGTTTGGAGGCTTCTACGAATGTGGAAGGTTCTGAATCAATCACAATATTTAAATTAGCTATGAGACCGGAGTACTTATCTGGTTTCTTGCTTTCTCTGAAGGTGCCCTTAGGAGCTGAACGCTTTTCTGTTTTTTTCAATATTTCCCGGCACTATGATGGTTTCCTTTTAACATGAGGTATCTCCATTGGAAATTCAATAGTATTCCTTGAGGGATCCACTGGAAGTTCTGAGGTTTCCTCCCTCTGCTCATCTGGAAGGGGATAATCTGGTGAATCAAGTGGTGGAGCTTCCTGCTCCTCTGAATCACATGGAAGCTCTTTAGCCCGACAAAAAGTTGTCTCTTCATGAAAAGTCACGTCTCTGCTTATTTCGATGAACTTATGACCTGGGATATAAATCTTGTAAGCTTTTGAGGTTTCACTGTATCCCACAAAAGTTTCTTTGTTTCTGGAGGGCTCTAGCTTAGTCCTCTTCTATTTTGGAGTGTGAATATAGACTTGACTGCCAAAGATTCTCAAGTGATCAACTGAGGGCTTAATTCCGGTGAAAACTTCTTCAGGAGTTTTCACTTCGAAGGCTTTGTGTGGACATCTATTTTGAATGTAGACTGCAGTACTGGCTGCCTCGACCCAAAGAGATAAAGGTAAGTTTTGGTCATACATCATGGCCCTGGCTGCTTCACAGATAGTTCTATTCTTTCTTTCAATAACCCCATTTTGCCGGGGGTTGTACGACACAGTTAGCTCCCTCTTAATTCCAGAAACCTGACAAAGTTCATTGTATTTGAAGGAGTCAAATTCTTTACCATTATCTGTCATGAAAACTTAGATGTGTATGCCTGTTTGATTTTTAACAAGATTCTTAAAATGTTGAAATTTGTTGAAAGATTCATCTTTAGTCTTTAAGAAATAAATCCAAGTTTTACGAGAACAATCATCAATAAAAATGATATAGTAAATACAACCATTCATAGATGGGGCAGTCATGGGCCCATAAAGATCAGAATGAATTAGATCTAAAATGCCATTTGATTTTCTATTACTGAGTTGATAGGGTTTCTTTGTATTCTTACCAAGTGAACAACCTTTACAAACACTATTATGCTCAAAAGAAAACACTGGCATACCTGTCACTATCTTTTGCAAACCTGGAAGTGCGTTGTAGTTGAGGTGTCCAAGTCTTCTGTGACAAAGCTCACAGGGATTTACTATCTTGTGAACTAGAGCTTGAATAACCTGATCTGAAATTTTATACAGTCCACTCTCATGAGTTCCAATAGTTATAGCAGTGTTTATATCTTCATTTGAGGACCACATGAGGGCCTTCCCTTTGGAGAAAGCTACTAAGTAACCTTTACTTTCTAAAACTGGAACAGAGATTATATTTTTCTTTAGACCAGGAACATAAAGAATTTCATCAATGTGAAAGATATTACCTGATTGAAATTAGAAAGAGGTAGATCCAAAACCTTTTATGTCATAGGTGTCATCATCACCCAGTTCCACCTTTGCCTTGAATTTTTTGTTTTGATAGTTGACAAGGTTTTATTTGAAGCCTGCCATGTGTCTGGAAGCACCGTTGTCTATTAACCAAATCTTCTCTGACTTGGTAATAGTGTCGGAAAGAGCCGAGATAAGATAATATTCTTTTTGTTGTTCTTGCTCTTTGGTGGCAGCCCTGGTTTATCTTCTTTGAGGCTCTTGATGTTTAGTCTCTTCAGTGGCAACTGAGGCTTGGAATCTTCCTCTTCTTTTCTGCCGAGAGGGAGGATTCCTGCAATCTATTGCATAATGTCCTAGCTTATTGCAGTTAAAACATTTAACTTTAGATAAATGAGGATTGAGATGAGATAGCTTACCTTGGGGTTTCTTACCTTTTCCTTTTGATTTAGGGAACTTCTTCCATTTTTTGGTCTTTGCTGCAAGGACATGATCTTTTAGAATTGAATAATCATTTCTGTTGTTTAGTCTTCCTTCTTCTTCTAAGTAGTCATGTCACAATCTTTCAAAATTAGGTTGAGATTCTCTTCCATTTACGGATGCAAGAAAAACTCCCCAAGAATCAGGAAGTCCATCAAATGCTATTTGAACAAGGTTATCATCATCTACATGAACTCCTATTGCAATAAGTTGATCCTTAGTTTGATGAATCTTGGAGAAGAAGGTAGCAACTATATCATCCTTTCCCATTTTCAAAGTATGTAATTGTTTCTTCAAAATTATTTTTTGAGTTGGTGCCTTCTTTTCATAGAGATTTGTCAAGGCATCAAAACAATCTTTGGCAGTCCTTAGATGACCAATGATGGGCATCATGTTGTCCTTGACAGAATAAAAAATGATTCTTTTAGCCTTAGTTTGCTTTCTTTTGTATGCAACCCTTGCTGTGTTTGAGTTAGGTTCTTCGATTCCCCTTGAGATCAACTCTTCTAGATCATTCTCTTCAAGAATGTTAACTATCATGCATTTCCAAGCATTGAAGTTGGCAGCCCCTACAAGTCTGTCTTCAACTTTCATTGAAGTAGAGGCCATAGTTTAGATGCTGCTGATCTCTGCAAAACAACCCTAACAAAGTGGATCAATGCAGGCTCAAGTTTATATCATTGAGCTTTGTTTACACCCTAAGCTCTTATACCATGTTAGAATTAGGGAAGTAAAGCGGAACAAATATTGTCTTTTAAAAATTTCAGTTAAATAGAACAACTAAATCAAATCCTTAGAACAATAAACCAATATAATACTGAACTGTTGAACTTAGGAAAACAAATCAGAGAAAGAACAACAATTAGATTTGAATTTTAACCAATTTCTGAGTGTGCACAACACTCAGATCTGAACTGATAATAATTAAATTCAACCAAAATCTATTTCTTAGTAAGCAAGATCATAGGATTAAATCTAGACTAGTCAAAGCAAAAACTAGTTCTGATATAGACTTAAGCTAAAGAACATATTCAGTCAATGGATCTGATAAATATCTAAACTAAAAAACATATCTAATTAATAGATCTGATATAGATCTAAAAGAACAGATCTAATCAATAGATCTGGTATAGATCTAAACAAAGGAACATATCTAAACAATAGATCTGATATAAATATAAACAAAGAAACATACTTCAGATTCAAAGAACATGCAGATCTAAACAATGATAATCTTTAGAATTAAAGAACAACATACAAATCTAAATAATTGGATATGAATAAGTAACTTACCTTGAAGTCTTACATCTGATCACTAAAGGAGTTCATGCCACACACAAGAGATGAAGTGCCACTGGGAATATGCTAAAAAAAAGTAAGTATCATAGATCTACCTCAAGGGTTAGATCTCTTGCCAAGAGAATTATAGGATTGTTTAAGACCACCACCAAAACTTCACACTAGTATATTGAAAACACCCCACAAACTCTCATGCATAAGAAGAACATCTAGGAGAAGGGACGACTGCCTCAAGGATAGCCCAACCACCTTACTTAGGGTGCCACGGCCTTCATAAGAGGCTTAGATAGGGGACAACCACCTGTTTGAAGAGGGTTTGATGTCTAAGGAATGATGGTTGGTTGGTAGTGTTCACAGAGGGTAGCAAGACAAGTGTTCTCAACAGTGGAAGGCACTTACCCCACTCACATATCAGAAAAAACCAATCAGCAAGGACCTGGAACAAATCAGCCACAAAGGAGATTTGAAAGCTGCCACTAAAGGAGCTGCTGACTATAGCAAGGAGGCCGAACTGTTGCGAAGGAGGCCGCAGGCATACAAGGGAGCAATCCGCCACACTTAGGAGGAAGAGAAAAATGAGAGTGTAAAAATGAAGGGGGAGGGGTTCTAATTTATACTTTTGGGTGAGGGTTAGATAAAATAAATAATAATTAAAATAATATATTTAATTAATATAAATATTAATTAAATATATTTACAATTTATATGAATTAAATATTTCTAGTATTAACCCCAAAAAAACAAAACATAAACCCCAAACAAATTCAAGCCCAAAAATCAAAGGTGGAGGGTTTAGGAGAGGTTTACACATGTCCATATAATTCTCAAGGTGACCTTTTTAACTTTATCATCACTGCATATGGGATACATCCCTCATGTGGTCATGTCCACCTTCAAAGAGGGTCATACACCAACAACTGTCTGATCAAGGACCAGGTTGCCCCAAAACATATCTAAGGTCTTATCCACCAAGGTACAAGACCAAGGATCAACCCATGCCCCAGACATGGGTACCTTGGAACATGTCCATGGGCCCTAGACATATCTAGGGACTTTAACTGCTTGGTCCCAGACCAAGAACCCCAGTCATCTACTGGGGAGCCTCACAAGGGTCTTCACTACTTGGTCCCAGACCAAGAACCCCAATCATCTAATGGGGGGCCTTACAAGGGTCTTTTTGTAGTGTCCCCAAGGCCGAGCCCCATTGTAAACCATGTTTTGAAAGGAATTGTAATTATGTTTTATAGGTTGGTGAGCCAAGTTTTGTATAAGCTGGTAGGCTTATGTGTTGTTAGGCCAGGAAGCCTAAGTGTTGAAGGCCAGGAGCCTGCAGACGTATTTGTATATATATATGCAGAATGATTAATAAAATATAAACACCGCTAGGTGCAGACCGACCACGATGAATGAGTGAAGGGGGACCGAGCATCCACAGAATGGGTAAGGAATTAGGGGCTGGAAGGTGGGAAAGGGGCTAAGTGTTGAGCCTACGGGGGGGCTTAAGCCTTGGAAATAATATTTTAATATTATTCCAAAAGAGAAGTGCATTATATGTTTCAACCTAAGTCCTTTTTGAAGGACAAGTGATTTCCAAATGGGGGGAGGCACGCACGTTGCCGGAACGCATGCAGTCGCATGGGTGACAGAGTCAACCCTGACCATGCAATAAAAGCCGCGATGAGCCGTGTTCGGGGTTATTTTCTCCATTTCGACTCATGGACTGCCAGAAAGAACGGATCTGACCCCTGCAG
Organism: Picea sitchensis; assembly: GCA_010110895.2. NCBI lineage: Eukaryota > Viridiplantae > Streptophyta > Pinopsida > Pinales > Pinaceae > Picea > Picea sitchensis. The sequence goes on along the minus strand of SNQJ01S0018448.1, from coordinate 139,679 downwards.
AATCACCCTCGTACATCTTCTAAACTGTCTGAACCTGCATTGACCCTTGCGTGGATTGTCTGTCACGCATGCCTGACACCAGAGCGGGAGTCTATCCTGGGCAGGGCGGATGGGAAACGCCATTCGACCGGGAGGGGAAAAGGGAGAGCCTGGGTATGTCTCTGCGAAACCTGTGTACACTTCTGTTGGGAGAGCCGAGAAGACTGTGTTCAGTTGCTGAAAAGCCCGATTCATCCTCCCGTTCTGCACCAAAGAATCTGTAGATGGACTGCACGTGAAGTGTTGTCCAGTGCAGGTGGTAATTGAGCCTGTGTGGGATCTCTCTCTAGGGGGAGGGAGGTGGATGTTGTTGGAAGATGTCTCTTCTAGAGAGTGTCCAGCACCAGCTTCAGGCTCTGAGACTTCCTGATCCGGCCTGTTGCCGAGGCCCAGAGAGGGAGGTTAACACCGATGGACTGTGCTTGTGAAGGTGTCTACTCCCGGGCGGAACAAACATGTGGGGAATGAGAGTCTGGAAGTAGTGGGCGTAAGATGGCATTCTGGGAAGAATCCTTCCAGATTCTAAGTGTGGTTTTCCCTGTGACCTCAGCCTAGTTAGGATTCCTTGCCTTGGGGTGGAGCTCGGTCCCAGCTCGGGGGTGACCCACTGTTGAGCTGATGAACGATGTGGTCTAAGGCTGGGAGGTTCGTGGAAGGCCTGCACTTGGTTGGTGAAACCACCATTGTTACAAGATAAGTGTTTAACTATGTTCTTATCACATTTTGGCACGACTGTGCTGTATATATATTCTCATGATTTCTGCTGTGTATATGAATTAGTATGAAGTGCAAGTGATTGTTAATTATGGAAATAATTCATATGAATTCTCTGTGTTGAGCGTGTTTAATTGTTAAATGCATGTGGTGTATATATACTGGACTGTATGTGTTTATAAAAATTCAAACGTAAATGTATACCGATTGTTATATTGTGCGTTATAAGCCCTGGGTTTAGCAAAAGGTACACTACAAATTGGTATCAGAGCTAAGGTTTCGACACTGAGCCTAGATGGGCCAGTTGAGTGGTCTTGGACCGAGAGTGAGAGGAGAAATTGTGTTTGGAGGACCAATTTCGGACCCTGATATGGCCCGGAGTGTATAGGAATTTAAACTTGGGAGGATCGTGAGTCGTAAGATCATTGTGGGATTACCCGTCAACCGTTCGAGTTGACAGAAGTTGCACAGGGTTTAAGTCCTCGTGGGTAGAGGAGAAGTCCCGGAGAGGCATCGGGATTTTACCATCGGAGTTTTCAGGAGTGTAGAATCGTTGTGTCAAGGAATCGCGATACGCGAAGTCCCGAGGAAATCTTAGCCGTCCGATTGGGAGGACACATGTCACAAGATTCTCTCTATCGAGGATTCGGACATCGAAGGTCCGAGAAGGAAGTCCTTTGACTTTGCGAGTGGCGAAGTCGCGAGAGAATCACAGCTGTCCATCTAAGGAGGACAGGTGGCAACAATCGTGGAGTCAACAAAGTGCTGAAGAGATCTAGGATTCGGGTCTCGCAAACGCGGAAGTTCGCAGGGTGAGGGCCCAAGAGTTGGGTGCTCCAAGTCGCGAAGACAACCATTGGATCCGGGTCAAGGGAGGACCGTTGGATCAGGGACACCCTCGCCTATCGCGCATTCGGGGGTTCGGAGGTTGAGAGGGGTCACTTCCGACTGCAGAAGTCGTGAAGTGCCGAGAGACGAGGTTCGTGTGGTTGCGTGGCAGAGCATAAGGTGGGACCCGCGTGGTCGACGGGTGGACACGCGTTGCCTAGAGATAGGANTGAAAGGCATGCAGATGCTGTGTAAAGCTACACTGAGGACAGTGCAAAAATAAGGGGAGGGGGATTGTAGTGTCCCCAAGGTCGAGCCCCATTGTAAACCATGTTTTGAAAGGAATTGTAATTATGTTTTATAGGCTGGTGAGCCAATTTTTGTATAAGCTAGTAGGCTTATGTGTTGGTAGGCCAGGGAGACTAAGTGTTGAAGGCCAGGAGCCTGCAAATGTATTTGTATATATATATGCAGAATGATTAATAAAATATAAACACCGCTAGGTGCAGACCGACCACGATGAATGAGTGAAGGGGGACCGAGCGTCCATAGAATGGGTAAGGAATTAGGGGCTGGAAGGTGGGAAAGGGGCTAAGTGTTGAGCCTAGTGGGGGCTTAAGCCTTGGAAATAATATTTTAATATTATTCCAAAAGAGAAGTGCATTATATGTTTTAACCTAAGTCCTTTTTGAAGGACAAGTGATTTCCAAATGGGGGGAGGTACACACGTTGCCGGAACACATGCAGTCGCATGGGCGACAGAGTCAACCCTAACCATGCAATAAAAGCCGCGATGAGCCGTGTTGGGGGTTCTTTTCTCCATTTCGACTAACGGACTGCCAGAAGGAACGGATTTGACCCCTGCAGAATCACCCTCGTACATCTTCTGAACCATCTGAACCTGCATTGACCCTTGCGTGGATTGTCTGTCATGCATGCCCGACACCAGAGCGGGAGTCTATCCTGGGCAGGGTGGATGGGAAACGCCATTCGGCCGGGAGGGGAAAAGGGAGAGCCTGGGTATGTCTCTGCGAAACCTGTGTACACTTCTGTTGGGAGAGTCGAGAAGACTGTGTTCAGTTGCTGAAAATCCTGATTCATCCTCCCGTTCTGCACCAGAGAATTTGTAGATGGACTGCGCATGAAGTGTTGTCCAGTGCAGGTGGTAATTGAGTCTGTGTGGGATATCTCTCTAGGGGGAGGGAGGTGGATGTTGTTGGAAGAGGTCTCTTCTAGAGAGTGTCCAGCACCAGCTTCACTCTGAGACTTCCTGATCCGGGCTGTTGTCGAGGCCCAAAGAGGGAGGTTAGCACCGATGGACTGTGCTTGTGAAGGTGTATACTCCCGGGCGGAACAGGCATGCGGGGAATGAGAGTCTGGAAGTAGTGGGTGTAAGATGACATCCTGGGAAGAATCCTTCCAGATTCTAAGTGTGGTTTTCCCTGTGACCTCAGCCTAGTTAGGATTCCTTGCCTTGGGGTGGAGCTCGGTCCCAACTCGGGGGTGACCCACTGTTGAGCTGATGAACGGTGTGGTCTAAGGCTGGGAGGTTCGTGGAAGGCCTGTACTTGGTTGGTGAAACCACCATTGTTACAAGATAAGTGTTTAACTATGTTCTTATCACATTTTGGCATGACTGTGCTGTATATATATTCTCATGATTTCCGCTGTGTATATGAATTAGTATGAAGTGCAAGTGATTGTTAATTATGGCAATAATTCATATGAATTCTCTGTGTTGAGCGTGTTTAATTGTTAAATGCATGTGGTGTATATATACTGGACTGTATGTGTTTATAAAAATTCAAACGTAAATGTATACCGATTGTTATATTGTGCGTTATAAGCCCTGGGTTTAGCAAAAGGTACACTACACTTTTTCCATGGCTCTAACTGTTTGGTCCCAGACCAAGAACCCCAGGAGTGCACTGAGGGCCCTAGATCTCGGCTAGGGTCTTTGCCATCCTCCCGGAGAATGGCTCTTGCAGCTGCCTTAAATTCAACAATTTACATCCTCTTCCTTAAAGAGACTAAAATGACGATTAAATCAGAATAAGCAGTGTAATCCAACAATTTGGCATCCTTGATCAGTGATGAGTTATATGATCGTACTACACCCAGGATAAGTAGGAGGAAGAAGAGGTGGCCAGTGCTTCCAGGACTTGGACCAAACATATGGCATCGAAAGAACAAACTAAGTGCAACCCAAGTGTTTGCCATCAACTGAATATGTACCTCCTCTCCATGATTGTCAAAAACTAATCAAAGAACTGACTTCATTATCAAACACATATTTGCAGTGGAGTTTCCAAAGAACAAATAATGTTGAAATTCTTAAGTAATGCCAGATACTAGACAAAGAATCTTGGATCCCAATGTAGCATCACATTGAAATTCTTAAGTAATGCCAGATACTAGACAAAGAATATCGGATCCCAATGTAGCATCATAGATCCCAAGGTAGTGTCATGTATCTCGAGGCATGGTACATATATCCCAATGCATAATACCCACGTATCTCAGGGCATGGTACATGTATCCCAATGCATAATACCCACGTATCTCGGGGCATTGTACATGTATCCCAATGCATAATACCCACTTGAAGTGATGGGTCTAGCCTCCTAGCCTTGAAGTGATTAGTAGTATATCCCATAATCAAGGTGGGAATATTCTTAGGGAACAAAAATGGATGACCAACATTAAAGGGGCATCATTGTAGAATGAGTTCATAGAAGGCGTATTCTAATTATTATTTTTTTTGTAAAAGATACTCATATACAGGGCATCATTGTAAAATGAGTTCATAGAAGGCATACTCTGATAAAGATTTTTTTTTATTTCTTTTTGTAAAAGATACTTGTATATGGAGAATTGTTTTTACATCCGCTACAAGAAACAAAACAAAAGGTTATATACAATAATACTTACATCCTCTTCCATTAAGAGACGAAAATGATGGTGAAATCAGAATAAGTAATAGAATCCAACAATTTGACATCCTTGATCAATGGTGAGCTATATGACTGTACCACACTCAGGAGAAGTAGGAGGAAGAAGAGGTGGCTAGCGTTTTTAGGGCTTGGGCTGAACAAATTGCATCGAAGGAACAAACTTAGCGCAACCCAAGTGTCTACCATCAATTGCATATGTACCTCCTCTCCCTAATTGTCAAAAACTAATAAAAGAACTGACTTCATCATCAAACACATATTTGCAGTAGAGTTTCCAAAGAAAAAATAATGTTGAAATTCTCAAGCAATGCCAGATACTAGAATCTCATATCCCAATGCAGCGTCATGGATTCCAAGGTAGTGTCACAGATTTTGAGGCATGGTACATGTATCCCAATGCACAATACCCACTTGAAGTGATGGGTCTAGCCTCTTAGCCTTGAAGTGATTAGTGGTATATCTCATATTCAAAGTGGGAATATTCTTAGGGAACAAAAATGGACAACCAACATTAAAGGGACATCATTGTAGAATGAGTCCATAGAAGACATATGTTGATAAAGATTTTTTAATTTTTTTTGTAAACGATACTCATATATAGAGCATCATTGTAGAATGAGTTCATAGAAGGCATATTCTAATAAAGATTTTAATTTTTTTTTTTGTAAAAAGTACTCATATATAGAGAAAATTATTTACATAAGCTACAAGAAACAAAACAAAAGGTTATATACAATGATATTTACATCCTCTTCCTTAAAGAGATTAAAACAACAATGAAACAAGAATAAATAGTAGAATCCAATGATTTGGCATCCTTGATCAATGATGAACTATATGACCGTACCACACCCAGGAGAAATAGGAGAAAGAAAAGGTGGTGTTTCCAGGACTTGGTCTAAACAGATGGCATCAATAGAACAAACTTAGCACATCGCAAGTGTTTGCCATCAATTGAATATGTACCTTCTCTCCATAATTTTCAAAAACTAATCAAAGAATTGACTTCATCATCAAACACGTATTTGCAGCGGAGTTTCTAAAGAACAAATAATATTGAAATTCTCAAGCAATGCGAGATACTAAACAAAGAATCTCGGATCCCAATGCAACGTCATGAATCCCAAGGTAGTGCCACGTATCTCAAGGCATGGTACATGTATCCCAATGCACAATACCCACTTGAAGTGATGGGTCTAGCCTCTTAGCAAGCCATCAATGGTAGCACCTGGTGAAATCTCTTAGTACAACATAACAAATGGGGATTAGTTTTAATACTTTCATGAGTCTTACCAAGGGGAACAATATTGACCCTTATACATGCACCAAGTCCTAGGACAACCCATGTTTCCTAAGTACCTAGGTGAAAGATAGACAATAATGAGTAATAATGATGAAAGAGAAGGGGGAATGAGTTCATGTGATAAGCCTCAAAGTTTTAGACATGCACAAGACTTATTATTCATTTAGCTTTATTGAGCTAGGGTTTTTACACATGATAGCCTTCTAGAAGGAGCTTAGCATTGAGTTAACATACTCAACATTTTTTCTTACTACCCATTTAATCATTTTTCTTTAAATGTTCAATGTATCGAACAATTCCCTTTTATTTAGATATTCATAGACAAACTAGGGACTAGGGGCATTGGAATCATAGCGAGGGGGCATTGCTCAAGCTTTATATTTGGCTTTTGAATTTATCTCTTCACCTCTTTGCCTTATTGGCTTTATTTATTTAGGCTTTACCAATTTGACCTTTCCTTTTGACCTTTGAGAAATCATACATGACTAGGATGCAATTTTCATATGTATGGAGTGAATGATACGGAGAAAGTGGAGAATGATTAGCATGGTTAGGATATGGACAATGTTATCTTGCCTAAGCACCCGGTAGTACAGGTTAATTCAAGAAATGACATACTTCTAACAAAAAAACATGGTCCTCAAGGTATTATGAGGTCAATACTAAAACCATGTAATGTTATGAAGTACTAATAGACATTGTTACGTGTTTACCACTTTACAACAAGCTAATAAGTTATATAATCACATCCAAATGAATATTGATACATGGAATGTCAAATAAAACATACCAGAACCATACAATACCATACCACATTGCATTTGTCATCTGAGGAGCAGGGATGAAAATGAGCTACACCACCGTTGAGATAACATGATCATATATTTGGTGGAGATCAAGAGAAACTCTGTCTGGATCTGGAAAAGATGCAAATAACAACATGACACCCTTGCTAGGGTATCCAAAAGTTGTCTCTCCTGTGGTAGGAATCATAGCGAGTCAAAGGCCATCCAAAACTCCACTCCTAATCACACCAGAAGGGCTTTGGTATATCAATGTTTATCTTGAACAGATCTTACTATGGGATGAGACCCATGATCTCCAAAAAAAGGGTTGATTTACAAAAGATGGAACAATCTCTTGAGCCACTGAACACCAATCCTTCCAAGAGAAAGAATTGGCATCCCATGGTTCCCTTCAAAAAAAAGATCTTCTTCCTACATAGTCTCCTTACTAGAAAGTGTGGAAGACCAAAGATATAAGTGTCTTCCATCTTCCAACTCCAAATCGACCTCCTAGCCTAGTCCCACTCAACTTCGTTGCCTAACATCTGCCAATGGAGCAAAGAACCTGACCTTCCTCCATGCTACCCAAATACTCCTAAAAATGAAAGATCCCAAAATTTGGAAATTTATGGGGTGTAGATAAGATATCACATAATTCAAAGGGTGATTTTACCAACATGTTGAGTTGAAATTAATCTATTCCATGCCATAACATGCCAAAGGGAGGTACCCTCTAGATACCTAACCACCCACTTGGTTGTCAAGATGCTCCCATGTGTTGCAACATCGATCAAACCAAGGCCTCCCTTATCATTGGGCATAATGTAGACATCCCAAGGCACCATCGAAAGACCCTGAGCCCCACAATATTTAGCCCACAAATATAAACACAACATATGTTCCAATTGATGAAACAAGACCTTATTGGGAAGCCAACATGACATAATAAATGTGAGAAGCCTGAATGATTCTAGTCACCATAGTAAGTTTACCAACAAATGGAAGATCCTTATATTGCCATAAGAGAATCTTACGCGACAATCGCTCAAGACATCAATCCCACATAGCAATTGGAGAAATATCAACACCAAACAAAATAACAATATATCTCACAATAACATGGGGATGAGCAAAATTCTAGGTAGCTATAATCCAAGTAAGTGACTCACAAGACCAACCAACCAGAAGTCAATCTTGTGATCATTGACAATAGCCCTTGTTATCACACAATTTGTACTTTGATAGAAGGAAAGGTTAACTGAAAGCAAATTGGCATAACTGGAGACTATCATATCATTGTCACCTCAATAGGATGCCTCTTTCTATTTAGGGTTGATGGCCTAGGGGAGACATCCCCGGTGACCTAGGGGTTTGAGAAGGCAAGGTCAAGAAGTCTATGAAAAGGTCCCCTCTCACAAGTCACCACTGATCAGAAAGTCACGGGGTTTTAACCAATGAAGTAGTAAAATATCAAGATGTATCTGCCTGGAGCAAAGCAACAAGAAAATATATCTTTCGCAAGTACAACTTCTTGTTATTACTTCATAAAACCACATACTTTCTCAATAAAAGCAATTGGCTTATATAATGGTGAAGTAAATAGAAATTTATAGCATCAATATTTATAAGACAATACTTCACAATAAGTGCCTTGAAATAGCTTCCAAATGACCAAGAATAATCAATCATTAACATCATAATACTAGCATTTATCAGAGGAAAGTAAGGAAATGCATTAATCAACTTTTTCAATTTCTTTTAGAAGCTTTTAGTGCCGCAAAGTATGGCTATAGATTACTTTTGTGACAACATCAACAAAGTTAGTAGGTTAGGCTATTCTAATGTTAGAAGTAGTTAGTAGAAGGCTTAAGGTGTAGGATTTTATGGTTGTTTTGGTCAATCACTCAATAGTAAGTCTTAGATTAGTGCTTTTAGGGAAAATGGAGTCTATTTGGTGGCAACAAATGTTGAAGGAAAATGATGATAGTAGGAGAGCCAAAGACAAGAGAGATTGATAGTTATAGTGTTGGTAAGTCAAGGCTTCAACTATCAAACCCTAAGGGGAAAATAACTACTAAGGTGTAGGTAACCGTAGGCCTTGGTAAATTTTCCTCCCTCTTTAGCTCAAAGATGAAGGCAATAGCTTCAAGGAAATCGACTTCTTGGCAAAATCTAGTAGTTAAAAGCTCTTAAAGCTAGAACAATAATATGTGCTAAGCTTCCTAGGGTTTTAAGCAAGCAATTTCATAATCTCAATATAAAATGAAAGATAACATAACTATAACCATTCAATGAAGAAGAATTGCAGAAATTTCACTTACATTCATCAAGAATCATCAAGCATAAACCCTAGTTGAACACTTCCACCAAGAAAATTGCCAAAATAGTCCAAGATTAGCCTCCTCCAACAAGTG
>SNQJ01S0018448.1:109989-130592 GCA_010110895.2 Picea sitchensis | reverse complement strand
TTCAATGAAGAAGAATTGCAGAAATTTCACTTACATTCATCAAGAATCATCAAGCATAAACCCTAGTTGAACACTTCCACCAAGAAAATTGCCAAAATAGTCCAAGATTAGCCTCCTCCAACAAGTGCGCACTAAATTTCAGTTATAAAACCCTAAGTAAGGCGCAAATTTCAGACCTCACTAAGTGTGAGTGAAAGATGATGAAAAATACAAGGGCTAAAACCCTTATTTATACAATATCAATGACCAGAATTAGGTCAAAAAGGTAGACATGGCCAGTTACATGTAATATCCAGTTTTTACATTAAATGACATAATAAAACCCTAAATCAAGTTGAAAGGATGACTTCATGCCCTTTTAGGGTGACGTTAGGCCTTCTTAAGGCAATGTTGGCCTCCAGGAGAAAAACGTTAGGCCTCCTTGGGCCTTTGGATCCTGCCACTTGGCACACAATTACCTCCAAAGTGTCCAATAAGTTGGGTGATGTCATGAGTCACATGGGTGACATCATGGGCCTTCCAAGGCCTACATCATGGTGAGAAGGGCAAGACCCCCCTGGGTCCAGGCTTGTCAGGCTGTCCCTAGTGGAACGTCATCCTCTCTCTCCGGTGCAAACCTTTGATCTATCTCTTCCCCTGGTTGGGGTCTCAACATCCATCTGGTGGGATTTTAGCCCTATGGAGGTCTGAACTAATCATCTCCACATGTGTATCTTTCCATCGGGTGTGGCCCTCCAACATCAACAAGTATGCCCTCCATGGGCTCATAAGTCACAAGGATCATAGCAATGTCAATCACATCTAATAATCAAGTTATTTAAACATGTGCATGAAACCCCCTTTCCCAGACAAGTACTCAAAGACGTTATGCTATTCTACAAACCAGGTTTGGAGGGGACGCTAGGATGTCCTATTGGGCTAGTGCTCATTGGATGTGGGATGTTTTTGGGTGAAGAAAAATCAAGACCATGTAAGTGGATGAGGTGGTAAGGGATGTTTGAGCAATGGGTGCAATGATGACACAGGAATGTATGTCTTACCTATGGGTGCCTCTGAAGAGGGCGAGTTGCACCTTGTTATGAATGCAAATGTTTCCAAGCCCATTCATGCCTTTTATCTTTTTATATTATTTCTTTTTCTTTCAAGAGACTAGTTAGGGGACAATACCTTGGCATGGTGACTAGTGGTGACAATATTACCCATAAGCATTTCACGGAAATGAGAAGGTTGGCTCGCGATGAGACCCCCTTTCTCTTGGGTATGCCACCAAGATTCAATACCCTGACGTGGTGACTAGTTGAATGGTAGTGTCATACCGCTACATGCCCATGGACCTAATAGGTTGGCTCATGATGAGACCCCTTATCCTCTAACTAGGTCTTGATTTTATTATTTTTATGGGTCCCTCTATTTCTTGTTGAGAAACCTTTTATTTCTTTCTCTGGGATCCCTGGGTGAAGCATCTGAAGGTTTCATTCTTTTGGATTTTATCTTTTGCCAGCTAATTTTACCCTCTAGGCCTTTAGCCCCTTATTCCCACAAGGTAAAGTACAACTCTTTGCTAGCTTGGAAAACCCAGTGCCCGAACCAGTGTATGGGATGGACGAGAGGGAAAAATATGAAAAGTGGTAAGTATGGTGGGAATGGACGATGACCTTTCATGAACCCCCTAGTGGCAACTCAAACCCTATGGGAACCAGCTTACTAGGGCATCCTGTCATTCCCCCCAGGGGTGGACAAGTGGAAAGGCATAAGGTCCAAGCACATGTTAGAAGTAAAAAGAATTAAATGCACATATTCAAATGTTTTGAGAATTAGAGTGACACATACCATGATACACAGACTCATTACCTCATGGAGCAAGATCCACTACTGCTTGTTACACATTATTTTTGTCATCCCTATGACCGTTAATGATGTAAACCTATCTGTTTCCTTCATATGGGTTAATGGCCTGAGTTCCTGGAGAAAGAAGGGAGAAGAACTTTTCCTGAGAAAAGAAGTTGCATTTTCCTTTGAAAAAACCCCATTAAAGAGGATTTTCGCATGCTACACTATAGCTTTGGTGCAGAAATGTTTGATTTTCATAGGCTGCACCATAGCTAGGTCGCGAAGTGTTCGCAGGTTGCTATATAGGCATGGTGTGAAAATGCTCATACGTGGGAAAAACGAGCATTTTCTCGATGCTTCTAGAAGGAGAAACTTCCATGGTGAGGTGGCATTCGAATGGTTTGGATCTTACTCGCTTTCATGATTTAGTGGGATGATCCTAACCTCCTCACCTTATCCTCTTCAACTTATAAAAGGAGACGAGCTCTCATGGAGAAAGTTAGCTTTTTAGCTTTTGGGATTAGCTTGGATTGGATTGGAAAGTTATTGAGTTTGCAGCTTGGCTAGATGAGCCACTTTGTCAAGATAGATTGTGAATATTATCAAATCTATGCTCTCAGAATTCTTGGAGTGGAAGTGTGTGGGGAATGAAGGACAGTTGGAAGGGACCTTACGACATCAAGGCCACGGTTGTAATCTCTCTTCCACTTTTAATATGATACAGTAATATGATTCCTTCCTGTAAATCTTGTTGTGTTTTATTGTATGATTCCTTGATCACATACATAGGTTTATATTGAGTTTATGCTATTGCTATCACCTTGGTTGGTTGCGTTCTTTTGCAGGTTCATCATTGTATGAGCATTGTAACGGAGCTAGGATGGCGATGGCGAGAGGAAGCGACATTTAAACGGTATGTCACTTGTTATCCCCGATTTCTAGGGATAACTAGGGGATCATGTCTCGAGGACCATAGGTCCTAGACATGGAGTGCCGAGAGCAGGATTGACCTGAGCATGGCCTTGGAGGGCCCATCCTTCTTCTTCTTCGCCAGATTTGTCTTGTCAGCAGCAACAACATCCATCACCATCGGCTTGGACTTGCATCGGAGAAGACTCTTGCTCCATGAGGTAATTGGTCCAGGTATCATGGTATGTGTCATGTTTGATCATTATAACTTTCTTATATATGCATGAAACTACCCTTATTTCTGACAGCTGCTTGGATCTTACACTAACCCACGACCATTGTTGGGGGGATTAGCGAGGTACCCTAGCAAGCTTGTAACCATAGGATTTTAATTGACCACTAAGAGTTGAAGAACCATCGTCGCTCATACATACAATCATTTTACATCTTTTTTTTTTTTGTGTAATGCGGAGGAATCAACAACTAGTTAGACGCGTGCTCGCATTACGTGGTTGTGTTATTCGTCTGCTACCACTATAACCTCGAGGTGTGTGATGCCTTATGCGGCACACAAGGTAGTCGGGGAAATTGAACTTCGAGAAACCTCATGGAACTTCATTTTCATGACACTTGCCAATTGAGCTACCCCTGGGGGCCAATCATTTACATCTTATCTCCATTACATCCATCCATTCCCGGTGGGCATTAGGATGACCTATTTGAGGGTTACACTTGGTCTGTGGGAAGAAGGGGCTAAAGGCCTGAGGGTAAAAAGAAGTTGGTAAAGATAAAGCCATAGGAATAAAACTTAGAGATGCCTAGCCTAGGGATCTAGGAAGGAAATAAAAGGCCTCTCGATAAGAAACAAAAGGTTAAAGAAAAATAATAAAACAAGACCACAACCAAAGGGATGGGAGGTCTCATCACGAACCGACCCATTATGTTCATAGGTATCTAGCGGTATGACATTGCCATTATCTAGTTACCGCTTGAGAACAATGACCTTTGGTTCCATGGCCAAGGAAGGGGTCATCACGAGCCAACCTTATCATTCTGCAAAAATACCAATGGGTAACATTTTCAGCTCTGGCCACCAAGCCAAACGGCGGTGTCCTCACGAATTGGAACCAGAGTAAAAGAAAGAAAAGGTAATAAATAAGGAAGAATAAGGCAATGGGGGCTTGGAAAAATTGCATCCAATGGCAATTTTTAGCTAAAAGCCTCCTACAAAGGCACCCATGGACAATACCTTCCCACAGTCTTCACTATTTGGACATCATTAAACCATATCATTTCATGTTGCATGGCTTGAAAATATTCTTTGGAAACTCTCTTCTTCTTGGATCTTTGGCCAATGGGTTATTCTCTCTTTCTTCAACTTTGTATAGTAAGTTTAGTGTAATGTCTTTGAGCTATTAGATGATATGCTAGGGGTTTTATGCATGTATTTGATAAATTTAATGATGAAATATGATTGACATTGGTATGATCCCAAGGGTTGATGATGAGCCCATGGAGGCTGAAGTTTTTGATGTGTAGGACCATGCAGAGCCGGGCCAGTACCGGTGGGTACACATGGGGATATGATTGCTTCGTACCTCCATGGGGGTGAAGAGCCCATCGGATAGTTCTTTGGGATGGAAGAGATGGGACAACATTATGATGAGCCTTTGCACATGAATGAAGGACATTCCACCCGGGACACTTCGGGAGCGGAGCCTAGGGGGATCACCCGCCGGATGGAACATTTTTCCCCTTGATGGACATGGCGTCACTAGGAAAGTTGGACGTTATCTTGAGCGTATGGCAGCGTGTGTTGAGGGTTGTGGCATGTGTGGCAGCTTGGAAAATCCCTAGAAGGGCTAACGTTTGACTTTTGGATGTTGGACATGCCCAAAAGGGGCCAAGGTCTCCCTGGGGATTGACGTCCCACCTTTTTGCTCATTTTATGTCATTTATCTAGCATTTAATGTAAAAACAATGTAAATTTTGTAGTCATCCTTGTCGGTTGTGTTTAATGACCTATTTTGTAGTTGAAAGGTCATTGATTGATATATATTAGGGATGTTTTCCCTCATTTTAACATAACACTATATTGAGGATGTTTTTCCCTCATTTTAACATAACACAACTCACTCTCTTGTGAGAGACTATCTTTTGCGCCCTAGCTTGGTGTTTTTGGTCTTTTAAGTGAGGCGCAACTCTTCTTGGAGGATTTCTCTTGGCATATATGGGGTTTCTCTCAAGGAAGGTTTACAACTAGGGTTTGATTATGTTTTCTTCATGACATGTAAGTGAATTTTTCATGCAAAACTTCTTAAGTGAATGGTTGTAGGCTTAATTTCTTACATTTTGGCTATTATATTGCCGAATCTTGAAACCCTAGGTAGCAAGCACACAAGTAGGTCATTGCTATATGTCCCCTTGTTTGAGAAATAGTTTTAGCCATTGAAAAAGGAAGATATAGCCTAGCCATTGCTACACTTTTCTCTCCTTTTCTGAGCTAGCATTAAAGTTATAGGTTGAAAAGAAGAGACGTCCTAGGCCTAGTTGATTCTACACCTAGGGTTTTTACCTTCTAGGGTTTGAAAGCCTTGCCCTTGCAACACTTTCTCCCTTAAATCTGTACTTTGAAGCTAGCCGTTTTGCCAAGTGTATTTAGAGAAAGAGGAAGGAGCACAAGGCCTTGCTTAAGCAACACCGGAGTGAGCCTCCTTCCCTTAGGGTTTTGATTCTAAGGCTCTGCCATTGCAGCACCTTGGAACCCTACCTTCCAGTCTCTAAGTTTGAATCCTCCTGAGACCTTTTTCCCTTGCTTTGACTCCATTTACCCTAAGGCACTGGTAATTTCTCCAACGTTGAGCTTGAAGTGTACAAAAATCATCTTTCAAACTTTAAATATTTGAAACCCTAACTAACCCTAACACTACTAACCTAGGTTGACATCATACTTGACGCAACAATCATTTTGACTAATAAATGAGCAATTAAATGATGACGTCTAGCATTTATTAAACAAGTTGTTGATTGGATATACTATAGGCTTAGTCATTTGGTAGATATTGATGAATTGGTGATCTTGCATAGACTATTTAGCAGAACGTTGACTTCATCTTATCTATTGCATTGCTTATTAAATGAAATCAGATAGTTAAGAAGTATTAACCCTTTGAGTTATAGCCTGCAAATATACATTTTGTGTTGTCTTGTTTCGGGCAGGTGTTTTCAACAGGGACTTCACTTCTTTAATTGGCTGATTAGTCGGGCTATCTGATACTGGTGGTAACCCACGAGGAGGGAAATCTTAACAATTGACCTTGTATCCATTGCCTCTTCAAACCCCAGGTTACTGGGGATGTCTCCCCTGGGCTAACCTCCCTAAACAGAAAGAACCTCCCCATCGAGGTGACATTGGGTGGGGAAGGTTCCTGTTACGTCAGTTTGTCCACTATCATATAGCCTAAGACCTAAAATACAAACTGCGCGATAACATCACCTATCCCTCTTTAGTTAGTAAATTCAATATCTAAAACTTAAGGAAAACGTCATGTTCTGGTGTGTTTTGTTCTAGATCTAGGTGGATCTAGGGAGATCAGTTAGTGTCCGCACCTACCGATTTATCCCATAACACTGCTGAAGGACCAGGCCGATGGGATGGATGTTGCTGCTGCTGACAAGGTGGAGGCGTTGAAGAAGAAAAGGATGGGCCCTCCAGGGCCAAACTCAAGTCGATCTAGCTCTCGATACTCCATGTCTAGGACCTGTGGGCCTCGAGACATAATCTCCTTAGTTATCCATAGGTTAGGGGATAATAGCCCTAAAGGATTCACAAAACATTGTTAAACAATCTCTAGCAATTGACATAAACTCACGCTCAACAATCACAAACAAAAGAGTCATCCGCAAAATGATTGTTCACCATCTCATCACCCCTAGGTAAGGAAATTCCTCTTAGGCGACCCTGTAGACAAGATGACTCCAACAAGTAACTAAGGGCATTGATAGTCAACACATAAAGATAGGGAGCCATAGGACACCCTTCTTTGATAGCCCTGTGACGATGGATTCAAGGAGACAACATTATTCACCTAAACAAATGCTAAAGCACATGATAATAGGGTATTAATCATTATAATGCGTCACTGGCCAAAATAAAGACAAGTCAAAATATTTGTGATGAATGTCCAATTAACAAAGTCATAAGCTTTGTCAAAGTCAATTGTCAAGAAGCAATCATGTTTCTTGGACTCCTTGGCCCATTCCATGGCCTCCCAAGTTGATAACACGGTATCCAAAAGAAACCACCCTTGTACAAATCATGTATTGTTTTGGCTAACAATTTTCTTGGCCACATATTGAACTCACATAGCTACTTCCTTAACCACGATTTTATAGGTCACAGTCAACATAATAATTTTTAATTTATTTTAAACTCGACAAACATAAATTATTTCCAATAATTTTAATCACCTATAAATTAATTTACTATTGAAATTTAACTTCTAAAAAGTATGCAAGTAATTTACAACTGAATTCTTTAACTAAAATGCATAGCAAAAGTAAATGGAAACCAAGCACAAGAAAGATAAAAGCACCATAAATACCCTGGAAACCCCAGTGTGGGGAAAACCAACAAAGGAGGGGCTTTATTGGCTTCAAAAGAATTAATTTACAACAACTGAAAATTCAAAAATTTCTTACAACCTTGCTTTTTCATCCCTGCTTTTTTTGCCCCTCTTTTTCGACCCTGCTTTTTCAGCCTCTATCTTTGTTGGAACAACCTACACTTAGCTCACTTCCTATGCTACTAAGTCGCCCTTCCTCACTCTGCAGAACCAACTTCCTCTTCCTCAGCCAACACCCTCTCTCATCAACTCAACAAAGAATGTGTTATGTCCTTCACCCTCAACCCCCTTTTATCACTCTAACTCACATTTTCTTGAGTCTTCTAGAAGCCTCCAAAAATTCACTTTAGTGAATTATTAATTTAAAAAAAGTCACTTTTCAAAAATCCAAGTGAAAAGTCAATAAAAGTCTTTTAAATGACTTTTATACTTTTCCCAAGTTAAAACTTAGGCTAAAATAAAAATGTTGATCTGGGTATTTTAATTATGTCCATCATCTATCCTTGGACACATAGGTAAGTTGAGACACCATATGAGCTACAAAATTAACAGTGATCGGGCGCCACCCACCAATTGAGTCTCTAGTAGAGTTCTTCATAATAAGCTTGGTTAGACCCTGATTAAGCAACTAAAAAAGGCTCCCTAAAGAAAAAACCTCACGAGCAAGGTTACAAAAGTCATCTCTCGATGTGGGATACATTGCCTTGTAGAAGTCACAAGGAATCTTGCCAATTCTAGGAGAATTCCCATTCTACATTGAGGAAAGGGTAGCAAAGAAATATTCCTTTGTGAATTCACTTTCCAACCTATCTCGGCTAGTAATTGAAACCTACATCCCTGGCATCCATAACTAAATTCAACAAGGGGTAAGAAAAAAATATATCTTGAAAATTCTCGCTAAACACACCTTGATCTTGGTCGAGTTCTCTTCAAGAGATCCATCAACTCAATGTAGACCAATAAATCTATGAGAAACCACTACCTTCTTAAGAAAATCAAAGAAGAACTTAGAGCCTTCGTCTCCCTCTTGGATCCACTACAATCGAGCGTGCACTCAGGTCCCTCTAGTAATACACTCCTCCCTGTGCACCACCATCTCAAGCCAAGTTGCATCCTCTTGAAGAGTGATGTTATGCAAATCCTCCTCCAACATACATCTAGCCTCTTAAAGCTCTCTCTTGTGCTTATGAGCAACCATGTGACCCCACCCTCTCATAAAATTCATATTGCGATAAATGGCCTCCTCTCACCACAACAACCAACCTTTATCCTCCCCAGGATAGGGTACAAGGTTCCAAACATTGTGCACAATTGCTTGAAGATTTGGAAAATCCAAGTGAGAAACATTCAACTTGAACAAGGATTAAGGCTTGGATTCCACCAGATGCGTTATTGAAATGAAGTTTAGAGTCGGTAGGTGATTTGATCCTATAGCAAAGATCAATGCATCTACTAGGCACATATTATCTGAAAAGGAAATGTTGTCCTGAAGACCATAAATACGATCCAACCTCACCTAATCCCTAACAAAACCCTATCTAAAATTGGACCCAGTGAATCATCCTCCATAATCCAACCCCTTTTCTCCCTAGTTCGGATCTAAACATTGAAGAGACACTTTGCACTTCAACCATGCCTATTTCTTTGAACCACATACCATCAAAGTAGCTCTCTGCCCTATTACGTTCCCACTCAAACCATGTTAAAATATTCACCAATAATCCACTTCACATCTAGTAAGAAAGACTGCATCCATTCCCAGAGGCAAGTACGGGTCACGTCGATGTTTGGCACATAAACTAAACAAAATCCTAGCAATTTATCCTGAAATAAAATACTAATCCACACACACCTATTACTTGGGTCATTGTTACCTCTCCAAGAGGTAGCATATGTTTTCACTTGGTTACACCATTGTAAGCCCAAGGATGCAAGTTAAATCCATGTAAACCATAGTGGATGATTATGTAGTAGATTTCTAGGCTTGGTGCAATCATGATCAATCCCCTTACATCCCCGTCTCACCATCTCTCGTCCTAGATAAGATTGGAGGTTGTGGCACGGATCTATGGGGACACATGATTGTGTGGAGCTATAGGTCTTATGTAGGAGTGATTGCAGTTTGTGGGGTCTATTTTGGTCCATGTCATGCACACCTATGTCTTCCCACATGGTTATTGTTCTATTGAGTCTGTAGGCATACCTTGGCCATGGTGCACTATCATTTTTTTCTCAACATGTCAGTCTCAAAAAAATTTCATCATTGAATTGCACGCCTTTTCATGTAGTGCACGTCTTTTGAGGTAGTGGCCCCTGGAGGAAAAATACAACATGGGTTCAAATTGAGCAAGGAAAATTCACAAGAAAAACCCATATGGAAAAATTGTGATTGATTAAATATCGAGGGAGTTTTCACCATTGCACGTATTTTCATGTAGTGTACCCCGGAGGTAAAAATACAACATGGGCTCAAAATTAGCAAAAAAAAATCATGAGCAAGACCCATGTCACATAATTATGATTGATGGAATATTGAGGGAGATAATTTTCCCTAAAGGAAAATCATCCCCTTTCTTTTACAAAATCATGGGGTGTGTTTTACAAGGTCAAATGGTCATGAAGTGGAACATTGGAGGTCTACTTGCCTTGGAATAGTTTTTACAAGTCAAAGATGCTTCTCAAATCAAACAAGTAATTAATTTATTCATCAAATGACCAAATCATTATCTTTTGGGGACAAATCAACTACTCATTAATTGATTTGACTAGTCAATCTAGATGTTGGAGTCAAAGTGGACAAGATATGAGCGTTAGAGCTCACTCTTCAAGGAAGAATTGTCCCTAATTGGAACATTGGACTCTCTCTCACCCAAATCGAGCCTCTTCTTCAACCAAACGACTTCTTTTTTAGTGGGACACACCTCTCATATGAATAAATAAATTGGCCAAGCAATTTTTAAATGGATTTATCCCATTTTGACCATTGGTTGATGTAATAAAAAATATATTATATGGTTTAGCGTCCATTGTGATGTGCAAACCAAGAATATTATTTTAAATGAGGTAGTTAGAAACTAGACATTATAAATTTTATTGTATAAGGCTAGCTACTCCTCTCATTTTTGTTGAAATTTTGTGAGATCATAATGTCATTTTTAAGAACTCAATTCTCTTGTGTCACTGTGGATTATATACTATAATGTTTGTTTTTCTTGGTTTTGGATATTTTTAATTGTGATTTGACAGGGGTTCCTTAGGAGAATTGTGAAAGTTAACCAATAGATCCATTGAGGGGCTACATAGTCACATGGAAGAGAGAAGATAGGCCTTCGTCTCCTTACTCTCTTTGTGAGATCCAAAGGTAATACACCCAAGTTGTTGGACCAACTCCTTTGGGAGTAGCTTCAACCAAGTGGTCGATTATCTTTTCGACCTAAGTTGTTTGGTTGTCTTGGAGACCATCTTGTAGATGAGCTCTCCTAGCAAAATCCAAGAAGGAACCCATTTATTGGTGAATTTCTAGCATTGGGGGTGATAGTGCTTCCACTCCAAAACTAACCGACTTGAAATATATCAAGCCAATATTAAGCTCACAGGGTCATAATTGCACAAACTCATAGACATCTTAAATTAAAAGTTAAAGGTAAAAATATCTCTCATCCTCTTCAACCATTTTATTTCAAAATACTCAAAATCAAACATTTTATTATAAAATACCAAAACAAAATCATATCCTAGCGTTGTATTTCAATTTTATCTTTCATAAGCTAATAGATCTTGGGGTTTTTTCCACTTGGTATTTTCCCTACCCCAAAGTATATACATTCCCTTAAGTTTTGTGCTTCATTGAACATCTATTACAAGGGTTTATTTGAGAAAAAGTGTGTAGATCTCGAGTATAACAACAAACAAAATCTTCAGATATACACTTTGTAGACACATTGAAATGGTACATTTTGTAAGTTTTATCTCCCTAAACCCTTCTATTTCAATTCCAGATCTGATTTGCATATTATATCTTTGTTTCTGGTCATTATAGAGCATAACTACAACCCAACAATTGATTTCATTGGCTGTAGAAAGTTTTGGGTTTTGACCCCGGGGAATTTGAATCCCAATTCTGTAAAAGTAATTTCCAGCTTGCTGGAAATTAAATTTACAGTAGACCTAAAGGCTCTTGGGCTTAGTAAAGACTTATACTTTGATGCCCTACCCTTCTTATCCACAAATCTAGTGATCTAGTGCATTTTTCACTTGTGGGAGGCCTTAAAATACCACTTTCCTTGTTGTTTTCTGTGTTTTACTTTGTTTTGTAGGTCTGAAATAACATGACAACAAGGATATTACTCATTTCCAGCCACTTTGGTAAAATACCCAAATAGCTAATCATTTGGAAAAGTGGTAATAACATTCCCCCTCTCTCTTATACTTTATTTGATTATTATTTTTTTAGGAGTAAAGGGTAAGTTAGCTTGTTTTTTTTTTTTTAAATTTTAAGTATCTATAATATCTATTATTTTAGAAAGCGTAAAATAATTAACTCCTATCTTCACCTAGTTTACATTGTTTAGGCATTGGTCTAAATATTTGTGTGGGGAAGTGTTACTTAGTGGGAAGCCTCCCAAAGCCTCTTAGCGTAGGAGTTTGGCTTGAATAGAGAAATGATAGGTGTTGTGGTGACATTGGGCACCTATTCCCTATGTTTCTACCATAGCAGTCTAAGACCTTGTAGAACTGCTAGTTTAGATAGTAATAGGTCACACTTTAAAGTTATAACAAAATTCTACAAATAAGGTGAAATGGCGAACTCAACCCCACCTCCACCTTGATCATGATCAGGGCTCAGAATTGGTCGTTCCAAACATAACTCATACAGTTGGGACGTTCAAATCCATATAATTTGACCTCCTACAAAAAAACTCTCTAGTTTAACTTTTTGGAGAACTCCTCGAACTACTTGCTTTTGGCTTGGGACCATCATCCCTCTGATATTCCAAAAAAAAGGGAGAGCTTCATTCAAGGAATGGAGGATTACCCAATGTGATAAACATATTGCTTAAAGCTATAGAACTCTTTTCAAGTTAAAGGGTCATAACCTTTTTGAAGGACTTCACCCATGGAGCGGGACTCACTACATGACTAGGGATTTCCAAAATAGTAGGTGATGAGACCTCCTTATGCTTATTGGATTTCACCTACCAACGATCTTTGACCTACATGCCTTGAATTGGAGCACTACCACCCATGAAATCTATATGTGTGATTTGGACCTAAGGGTTAACCATAGGACCCCCAAGGTTGATAGAGATCAACTATTGGACTAAACCTCTAGCATCTTTGGGAATCTCTTGAACCATTGTCCCACCTACCTCGTTGGAAAAAGTATGTGCTGAATGAGGAACTGACCCTTTAGTAAGAACTTGAGGATCACCCTCATTTTCCACTTATCCTAAACTCATTAATGAACCCACCTTGCCACTCGAGGGTGTCACAATTGAAGCACTAGCATCACCAAAAGATTGGGGATATCCCAAGGGGGATTCTGATGAGGATAGTCATGGATGAGGTGATCCTATGCATGAAAATCAAAGAAGACATTAGAAAAGTTTGGATATAAAACCTTTTGTTATTGGACTCCGTCTATCATCATCACTGAAATAAATGGGGGTAAATTTTTCTTCAAATCCACCTTTGCGCAAACCCTTGGATTAGCCAAGAATGGGTTACATCCACCATCTAGACTCAAAACCTTGCTAAACTGATTGGTGAATAGATCCACAAACTCGAACCAACAGGAAGATCTAGAAATTCTAGCCACATATGATAATGGACTCGCCCTTTATCCTCCGAGTTGAAGCATGTTGGACACACAAAATTGAATAAGCGTGAATTGCATTTATTAATCCATATGATACACATATATACAAATTAATGTGACCTTTGGATTCATCGTCCAAGGTATCTTGGAATCCTGACGACTCTTCGTACACACTTGACGGTTCACATTTTGTGTCGTCAATAACCCTAACGAATTATGTTTCCAACATTCCCCCTTAATCCAAAGGGGTGTATATGAGTCCAAGGTGAGAGTTGTTATTTGAAAGTGGGCAACTAGAATATGGAAGTGTGCAGTTGTTGATGGCTGAATGTGCTCTCTGAATTTGGTGGTTTTGGGATGACCACAAACCAAATGGTGATGGTGGTTTAATGAAGACGACAAACCAATCTGGTGGTTTAAGGATGGACACAAAATATAGAAACGTGCTCTAGGCTCAATGGTTCCCAGAACATTTCCTAAGTTAGCTAGAAGTTGAAGTTAATGTCTTCTCCTAATTGGAAGTGCTCTCAATGTTGGTTTAAAGATGACTGTAAACTGTGATGTAGAAGAAGGTGAAAGTCTTCTACCAAGTGGAGATTTAAGGAAAACCACAAACCATTGTCTAGTAGAAGCTGTAAGTCTTCTACTAAGTGGTGGTTTAAGGTAAACCACAAACCAATCATGCTTGCTTGTCATGCTCACTTGTTGCTGCTCGACTGATAGGATTTCGAAACTATAAGTCTGACTGGAAATCACTCATGATGTTCCCTCCAATCAAGGACAAGGTGAGACGATGCAAATCCTTTCACTGCAATATGGCTCAATACTTGAGAGTGAATTTGACTGACATATCTTCTTGACTATTGAGGCCCATCACCAAGAAGCCATCCACCCATAGTGGTTCTTTACTCTTGCAGTTGTCTTGCATTTGAAACACATATCTAAAGGATGGTTGTGTTGTCCACAATACTTTTAAGGATGCAGATCGAAGCACTAATCTTCAACGTGGCCAACTCACTGACAATGTTGGCATTTCAGAATCTACTCTTGAAATAGAGTGGGTGAATCTGAACTTTCTTGTAGTAGTCTGGCACTCTAAAGTTGGATCGGTTTGGTGTAATATAGAATATGAAAGGTGACATCCTTTTCATATCCAAGACTTGTTCTATGCTTGTTATGTCGGATTTCATCCTAAGATCTAATGATCCGCTTGGAAAGAGGAAGTTGATATTTCTCTCTACTTGCATTTAGGGCTGGCTCACTGAGTTGCTCCCACGCCGGTTGTTGGTCTGAATCACCTTCATCGTCTTCGAAAATAGGGTTTTGAATGAGGATTGGTTCAAAATGTTGTCGAAGATTCTTTAGCTCAAGTGCATCATGAAGAAGTCAATTATCAATTTGTAGCAATGTTGCTTTCGCTTGTAAAACTTGCAAGCAGGTTACAACAGACTACAAAGTGGTTTTGTCAATGTTGACTATATTGTCAACGGAATAGAGGATTAGAGTGTTCAATAACTCTAACAGTGCCTCAAATCGAGCCTTAACTTAGAATTAGAGTCAGAGGTTCCTTGCAACTCCACCCTTACACAATCAGACTCGAAAAATGCAAACTCAACTATGCAGACTTAGTAAATGAAAGCAACAAATGGAGGGCGTCGGCTTCTACTGAAAGTGCACCCATTTACAAGAAAAATACAAGTCAACTTATAAAGAGACTTTTTACAAGTATACCTCGATTTTAGAGTTGAACTGGCAGATCGTCAAAATGTGCAACACTAGCAGACCAGGCTTATTTGAGTGTTCCAGGTTAGCAAGCAAGTGCATATATGTGCAAGGATCCTTCTTGAACAAATGTGTGGTTGAAGTACTTCACTTTGGGCGTGCCAAGTATTTTAGGATTCAAGATTGAAGAACAAGTTGAATTGACAATTATGCCCAAAATGTTGTCTCTTTCACTTGGTTGTTCTTAGAAGTCATGCATTCACCAAGAAACTCTTTGTAGAAAGCTATTGCTCAATTTTTGTTGCAACCATGATACCCATACAATTCTCCAACATATCCATTAACAATTTTGTGTGTATGTGTGGCCAAGTTTTGTATTACGAAACCCTCTTTACAATGAATTGGTCTGCACCACCTTTTAACAATAATGTGCTAAACAAAACTCTTGAAGGGGCCTCTTAAGCCCTAATAGTCATCACATACATGTATTATTAGACATTAGACGTAGAGTGGATAAAGTCAAGTAAATATATACGAATGTATGTAATAAAGGATAAAAAACACCTTACAAATTATTAGTTGGAGTAGTGCAACAATTCCAACCATTTACCTATTGTATAAATAAATAACCTTAAAGGAGGAATAAGAAAGTGGTTGGATATCCTTCCCCTCATTTATCTCCTTCTTTCTTGGGATTATGTGTGTGTCTTGATGTGTGTAATGTGTCTCTCTTGAATGCTCGTGATTGTTGCTCGTATATGCCTGATGAGTGCTCGTGAATGCCGATTGAAGACAAATATGCTCAAGAAATCAGAAAAAAAGAAAAAAAAAGAGCAAGAAATATTTGAATAAAAGAATACGATGATGATGAAGAACATGTTGCTCAAGAAATGAGATGTTGTTCAATAAATTTGAATTCTCGTGGATGCTTGATGATTTCTCGTGGATGCTGCTAAGAAAAGTGCACTCAAGAAAATCTAGATATGTTATGAGGAATAATCACAGATGTTGTAAATAATTGTGAATAATGTTGAGGAAGACAACTTCTGATTATGCTAAAAACTCAGTTGTTCTTGATTGTTTAAATCCCTACGCGTGTTGGCTGCAAACAATCCACATGGAGTCTTTATGTATAAAATAATATATTGAGAATCTTCTAGTATATTGATCCAGAAAAAGTATGAAATTGTTGCAATCTCACCTGGAAAAACAATGGTCTACCTATGAAGTGCAATAAACTATGGAAATGGAACGTTGCAGCTTCGGCTACCTGGAACATATCGATCTGTTTCATCCATGACCATGGAGAAATCCGGAAAATACCACTGCTATCGAAGTCAAACTGTTGTCGAATTCGAGGCTTGGATGCCCGGAAATGTTGCTATTCACTTGCTGAAATAACCATCCAGCGTGATCAGCCTGCAGTTTGAGGATAAAAAATCGGGGGGTCGCAATATTCGTCGAGGGTGCGGTCTTGGTCGAGTTCGACTCTATGTGTGTTTGGAAATACTTCCATCTCTACAAGTTTTTCTTAAAGTTGCAAGTATTTACTTCATTTTGGAACGCCTTGCATCTTGCCATTCTAAGAATTGGTGTGACTATGAAATAGAATTTTGCAATATTTCCACGTATATCGGGATGAGTCAATGAGTTACTAAAGATATTCGAGTTATGTGAAGCTACAAGGTCAAAAGTGTTTTATAAAAGAAATGGGTCTTTCTCATATCCATAGGAAAAAATGAATAATTGAAGGATTTGAAGGAATGGTATCTGAATGTAATGGATCATGGTCTTATAGAATTAAATGAAGGTTAAGTCAATCCAGTCTTATAAAATGTTGTCAATTAAATCTGAGTTTTATTTTTTCAAGTTAGATTGCATCTAATGAAAGGAGGGGGTTAAACCTGTGTCTTTCAAAGGCAGGCGATCCCCTCCACCAATGTAATGAAAGTTGTTAGCAACATTTCTTGTCTTCAGTATCGAGATACACAGGTTTGCAGGTTGCTCGAGGAGTTCCCAAGAGCAGCGAATAAAGGAAGTCCTTTTGGACTTAAAATCAAGCGAGCGGGCACTTCGTGCTTCAGCAGAAAGAGTTCAGCGACAGAGCCGAACAACGATTGATGGGTAATTGCAGAGTAACTGAGCCGCGTCAAGAATAGCGCTTAAAGTTTAAAGGAGGACAACGGTCGGGATCCTTTAGGAGGCACTCGCGAAGTTACGAGGGCCGTTGATCNTTTCGTGAGCTCGGGGTTCGTGAGTTTGAAGGGCGAACCATATCCCTTTGGTTGCGCGAAGTTCCGAGTTACGAAAGGTGCCCGGAGAAGGTCAACCTTCGCTGACTATCGTGTCTCGGGACTTCGCGAGGAAAGAATGCTAAAGTTTGATGCTCCAACTCGCGAGGCCGCGAGGTGCGAGAGGTTAAAGTTGGGCCCATAGCAACGTCAGGTGAATTTAGGACCGTCAGATTTGAAGGACGCGTGTCGCTCAATTAGGTTGTCTCGGCGTTTCGCCCGTCGCAGCTCCAAAGTGCAAAAGGCAATGCTATTATGCTCCGATGCACGAGATGCCGAGAAAGTCCCGGATCCGGGCCCACCAAGGTATCGGGTAAGTTCTGAGCCGTCGGATCTGGGGAAACACGTGGTGCCAACTCAAGCTATTTCGGCACTTCACTCGCCGCGGTTCTAAGACGCATGGATCAGCTCCTCTTTATGCGCGAACGCCGAAAGCATTTTAGGATATACACAGGGTCGTGGCCCGCAGTCATTTGGGAAGGAAAGGAGCTGTGCGAGAAGGGGGCCAAAGGCGTCAAGTCCAGTGGCTGAGCGGATCGTTCAATCTTCAGGTATCATCTGATGCGATCTCGCTCCCAGCTTTCGCCTGAAGTAAATGAAGGCGAGAAGGGGTAGGTGAGACCTCTCCTCATACATTAAGCGTAAGGTATGGAAAGTATGGCAAGCGGTCCGTTTGAGAGAGTCCTGTGTACCTAGTTCCTCAAAGAAGCTATGCCGAAGTCTACGAAGAGACAGAAAAGTCTGCACACACTAGCTCAACACTTAATAGCTCAGCTACCCTCCCCTTGCAGGGGCCATGCGCAATTAAGGTGAAGACAAACAGAGGACGACTGTCCGAATTTGACTGAAAAGACACCAAGCCTTGGGTGTCTAAGCACGCCTCTGTTGGGCGAATTTTCCTGAGTATATAGACTCAGTCTTTGTAATTTTGTAATCTATCGATGGTTGAGCAGAGCTCCCGGTTGTAAAGTTTTAATGAAGCATTGTTGTTCTGGTTATGTATGAACTTTGGAGACTTCTTGCCTTATGAATGCCAGTTTTTTTCATGTCTTTGTTTACACTGTATTGGAGTAGCTCGGAATTAGAGGATCCAGTCGAGCTGTAGCTATTATAGGATGATGTTGTAATGGATCACTGTAATAGTTACAGAGCCTCTAATCAGTTCCTGTGATTTCTTTGACGCTGAATGACTTGGAATTGGA
This sequence comes from Picea sitchensis, assembly GCA_010110895.2. Lineage (NCBI taxonomy): Eukaryota > Viridiplantae > Streptophyta > Pinopsida > Pinales > Pinaceae > Picea > Picea sitchensis. Next base: position 112,195 of record SNQJ01S0018448.1, on the reverse strand, counting down.
GGATCCAGTCAAGTCCTTTATTCGGTTTCTTGAAGCTCTGAACCAGGAGGATCCTGCGTTCAGAGTTTTTCCCCTACAAACGGCTGCAAGCCGGATGCCCAGAGATGTTTGTTCATTTTCTCCTAAGTCTTCCACCTGCTCATCTTTTAATCAACCCACTGGCTGAAGTTAGGATTCCAAACCTCCTCTGTTCTTTATGTACCAGACTTAGTCCCTGAGTTAGAGTGATACCTCCTCGAGCCATTATCTCCATTTGATCACCCTTTATAAATAAATCGTGACATTAAACTGATGGGTGTCGGGATCTGCTCCTGCAAGCAATCCAGGAGTGACTTTCGACGCTAACATTTCTGGCGCCGTTGCCAGGGACGGAATTGAAGATTTTCCCTGGGTAGAACGACATTGAGCCTCCGAATTCGAAGGTGCATCGGATTATTGGAGCCTTTCAGATTGCTACTGTGCACCTGGCGACTCCACTGTGGTGACTCCATTGTTTCCACTTTACTGTTTCAGTTGGGGCCACTGTTGACACACCTGAAAGCTGACCCAGAGGAGCTTTCTCGAGAAGGTTTCAGCGACTGCTTTCTCAGCCTGAGAAGTTTCCTGGGGTGACGATAATGTTAAGATTTGGCCTTTGATGGTGAACAAGGACCAGACACATTTGAAGCTGCACATTTTTCACCTAGCAACTCCATGATTCAAGGGTCGATTGGCGACTCCACTGGCTCAATATGGAGAAAATCCTTGCTCGCAGGTTTGCTCCTTTTAATTTTTCTGCTATTCCTGGTTTTCCTAATGTCGTCCCCTCTCTGGATGAATGGGGCGATTATTTGCCCATATTTGGAAAGTGTGAAGAGGACAACCCTGCTTAGCACCTCAGTGAGTTTCATGAACTCATGCGTCAATGGGAGATACATCATGAGGATGTGTTATTGAATATGTTCATGTTCTTGTTAGCAGGGGATGCACGTAAATGGTACCACTCTTTACCCCTTGCTAGCATTTCTTCTCTCCATGGATTCCATGTAGCTTTCACCGCCTATTGTCTGAGGCTGTATTCCCCTGAGTTAATTTGTCATAATTGTTGTGAGGGATACCACAACTCTATACAAGAGAAAGCTGTTTCTGACGTAAGCTGTGGGGAGGATCTTGATGACCTGGATCAGAACTCAGTCCTTTCTCCTCCCCATGCATCTGCATCCGAGGTAGGTTATGAAAGTGATGAAGTTTCCAAGGAGGAGGATGGCGCCCTGAGTAAGCTGATGGAGCAGGTGGAATATCTCTCTGCCCAATTAGAAGGGTTGAAATATGAAGACTGTGCAGAGGATTTTCCAGTCCTTGAGGCAGACGCTCTGAGCAACTCTTTTGAAGAGATCGTTGAAGATTTATTAGATGAGTTGGCATCTACCCCCGATGAGTTTGCTGTCTCAGATCAAAGCAATGAAGAGGTAGTTGTGGAAGAGGATTGCTCCCTTTTCCTTCACGAGATTTCCCACGATGTGTTTACATTCGGGGTTGAAACGGAGGAGCGGGGGATAGTTCCATTTCTGCAAGTTGGAGAAGCTTTGTTCCCCCCTGACTTCGATGATTATCTGGAAGAGGTGCAGCAGAGCTCGACATCACCTTTTGCTTGTTAGAGCAGCCAGACCATTTATGACAGTTACGAATCAGAGTTTGAGATCGATATGCCGGATTTCCAAGAGCAGGTTGCAGAGCCTTATCCTCTGCTCGCTAAAGAAAATTGTCACGAGGAAATCAACTACCTCAGTCTTTCAGAAGACGCTGAGCAGTACAAGGAAGAACAAAACCACCCCATGGTCCCTATTTATGATGGATACGAATCGGACCTGGGGGAGACCGAACCAGAGGAGCAGAATATTTCCGGTCTAGAGCCAGTCAACGAGCAGCCACCGCCCGAGGGCAGCGAGCCTATGTCAGTTGTCCACCATCAACCTGTGCTCATCAGAGATGTTCAACCACATGTGAACAGTTGTGTAGCAGAGGATGGTGTCTGTCGCCCATTTTCTGGAAGTTGCCACCCATTCTATGACCCTGTTTGCATGTACATGGAGTGGCATTTCCCCTATGCCTTGGAGCCGCCCTATTTCATCTCAACTCCAGCCTGTAAGGAGGAGTTGAAGAGTGTAACCATCCTGCTATCACGGTTACACCATCTGCTGATGATCATTGACAGAAGGAAGGAGCT
>SNQJ01S0018448.1:99120-109939 GCA_010110895.2 Picea sitchensis | reverse complement strand
GGAGCAGGTGAAATATCTCTCTGCCCAATTAGAAGGGTTGAAATATGAAGACTGTGCAGAGGATTTTCCAGTCCTTGAGGTAGACGCTCTGAGAAACTCTTTTGAAGAGATTGTTGAAGTTTTATTTGGTGAGTTAGCATCTGCCCCCGATGAGCTTGCTGTCTCAGATCAAAGTGATGAAGTGATAGTTGGGGAAGAGGATTGTTCTCTTTTTCTTCACGAGATTTCCCATGATGTATTTACATTTGGGATTGAAAAGGAGGATCTGGAGATCGTTCCTTTTTTGCAAGATGAAGAAGTCTGGTGCTCACCCAGCTTTAATGACTATTCAGTTGAGGAGCAGCAGAGCCCTGCATCACAGATTGATGACCTGGGTAGCAGCCAGCCCGTGTATGACAGCTATGAATCAGGTTCTGAGCTGGACACCCAGAACTTCCAAAAGAAGACTGCAGAGCCTTCTCCTCTGTTCACAAATGAAAGACAATGCAAGGAAATCAGCTCCCCTAAGCAACAAATTGAAAAGCAGAGCTTTCCCATAGGTCCTATCTATGATGATTATGACTCTGACCCTTGGGAGAGCCAAGAAGAGGCACCAGAAGAACCAGAGGAGCAGTCGAAGATGCAGTTTACAGACTGCGCAGAGCCAGTCAACGAGCAGCCACCGCCCGAGAGCAGCGAGCCTACGTCAGTTGTCCACCATCAACCTGTGCTTATCAAAGACATTCAGCTACAGGTGAACAACTGTGTAGCAGAGGAGAGTGTCTGTTGCCCGTTTTCTCGAATTTTCCACCCATTCTATGACCCTGTCTGCAAGTACATGGAGTGGCATTTCCCCGATGCCTTGGAGCCGCCCTATTTCATCTCAACCCCAGCTTGTAAGGAGGAGTTGAAGAGTGTAACCGCTCTGCTGTTACGGTTACACCATCTGCTGATAATCATCGACAGAAGGAAGGAGATTCTATCGAGGAAGCTGCTTGAATGGCTATGGTGGAAGTTTTCTTTCACCTAGCCCCATGTAAAGAGTTTTATTAATTTAGGACTATACATAAATAAGCTCCTTGGAGCGTCTATGTTTAGTTTGTTTGGTTTTGTTTACTTTTCAGCATATATTTCACAGCAGGATATTTTGAGCCTGACTCCATAGCCCAACGGCAAGGCATTGAAGTTGCGGAATGAGTTCTTAGAGCATCACAGGGACGACTCTATCCCCCATGGAGCCTAATGTTAGCGATAATTCTTGTTCCGGGCTCGAGAGCACCCAGATCTGCAGGTTGCACGAGAAGCACCCAAGCGCAACACATAGAAGAAGTTCTTTTCGGACTTAAAAATCAAGCGAGCGGGCATTTCATTCTTCAGCGGAAAGGATTCAGCGACAGAGCAGAGCAGCGGATTGATGGGAAATCGCAGATGAATCGATTCGTGCCAATTATTCAAGGGGGCGCAAATCGCGATCAGTATAAGCGTAATAGTTACTTCTTGAACTCGGGACTCGAGAGTTCAAAGGGTAGATCCTATCTTTTGGTTCCGCGAGATTGCGAGTTGCGAAAAGTGCCCAGAGGGGGTCAACCTTCGTTGACCATCGCGTCTCAGGACCTCGCGAGGGGAGAATGCCAAAGTTCGGTAATCCAACTCGCGAGGTCGCGAGTTGCAAGAGGCGCTAGCACTTAAGCCTTAGCTAACGGTTACATGTGGAGGGCACCGACAATAAAAAGAGCCCACGGTATTTTCGAGAAGATCTCAGCCGTCCACCAAAGAGGGACACATGGTGGGCGATTAGGCTCCTCGCCTCCTCGCCCCTCACAAATTTGAAGATCGAGGACCAGCCTCCTCCCAGCCGCGAGACGCGAAGTGCCGAGGGCATCCAGGACTGGTGCCCGCGGTCTCACGAAGTGTTTTCAGTCGTCCATCCAGAGGGGACACCTGGCGGCAAATAGAGCCATCTCGGCGTTTCTCCCATCGCGACTCTAAGGCGCAAAAGGTAGCTCTGTTATATCCGGATGCGCGAGGTGCCAGGAAAGTCTCAGACCCGGGCCCACGACAACGTTAGGTGAGTTCAAGACCGTCAGATCTCAAAGAGACGCGTGGCAACAAATTGAGCCGCCTCGGCATATCGCGCATCGCGATTTTGATCAACAAAGGTTAGCCCTTTCATATCTGTGAACGCCGAAAGCATTGGGTCACAACCCATGGTCACTTGAGGAAAGGAAGGAGCTGCATAAAGAAGGCCAAAGGCACCGAGTTCAGTTGCAGAGAGGATCGTCGCGGTCTCCGAGCGCTATCGGATCTGATCTCCATACTGTTTCTCGTCTGAAGTAAATGACGACAAGAGAGGGTGGTTGAAACCTCATTAAGTGAGGGGATGGAGGGTCTGGCAAACCATCTGCTCGAGGAAGTCCTGTGTATCGATTTCCTCAAAAATGCCATGTCGAAGTCCTCGACTAGCCGAAGGAAGTCTGCACACGCTAGCTCGACACTTAATGGCTCAGCTACTCCCCTTGCTGGATCCACGCGCAGATTAAGATGGAATCTGTCATAGGCGCATGATCATCCGGTCTGCATGCGCAGACTGTCAGAAGACATGCAGACGTAATGTTATTAATGCAGTATCTCATTTTCGTTGCTGTGTTTTGTTTTGAGTATATGTAGGCATTTTCGCCATTTTTGTAAGGATCGATGGTTGAGCAGAGCTCCCGGTTGTAAATCTTTAATGAAGCACTGTTAATCTAGTTGTGTATGGAATTTTGAGACTTCTTTCCTTATGAATGCCAGTTTCTTTCATGCCTTTTGTTTACACTGTGTTAGAGAAACTCAGAATTGGAGGATCCAGTCGAGCTGTAGCTGTTATAGGATGATGTTGTAATGGATCACTGTAATAGTTGCGCTGTCTCTAATCAGTTCTTCTGATTTTCCCAGCACTGAGTAACTTGGAATTGGAGGATCCAGTCAAGTCCCCTTTCAGTTTCTTGAGACCCTAAACCAAGCAGATCTTGCATTCAGAGTCTTTCTTTTGCAAACTGCCGAAAGCCTGTTGCCCAAAGTAGTTTGTTCACCTTTCTTATTAAGTCTTCCACCTGTTCATCTTTTAATTAACCCACTGGCTGAAGTTAGGTCGAGACCTCCTTTGTTACTTACGTACCAGACCCAGTCCCTGAGTTAGAGTGGTATCTCCTTGAGTCCTTATCTCCATTTGATCACCCCTTTATAAACAAACCGTGACATTAAACTGATGGGTGTCAGGCTCTGCTCCTGCAAGCAATCCAAGAGTGACTTCCGACGGTAACAGGTTACAACACAAAGCCTTCTATAGTTTCTTGCACTCAACTCTGCAAGCTTCACATAGTATCCACAGTGCACTTACAATCCTTTGATCACATAGATCTAGCACTTAGCACAATATCACACAGATTTTCCTTTGCACATAGCAACAACTTGCAACTGCCTCCTCTTACATTTCCTAGACATCTATTTATACTTAAAAAAATAGGCCTAAACATGGGAAAACCCATGCGCCGACATCCCATATCTTCTTTGTCTTGTGCTCCACCTTTGACAGGTTGTTGAAGTCCCAAAATAGGTGAAACTTGACCAAGGAACTCTCAAAAATTGGTCAAGGGCCAACAGGTCCCCAACACTCACTTGTGACTCGTCCCGAGTCACTCTGATCTGGATAGTTCTGCTTCAAAAGCCTCAAGCATGGCTCAAGATGATTCGACGTGTCGTTGTGCCTTGGCCTCCTGTTCAGTGAAATCTTGGATGACTGCGTCATTGATCGGTCCTTATAGGCGTTGTTTAGCTGTAGTGACAAACTTCTCGAGTTATGCTCCTCGACCTTCGACTTCTATGAACAATTGATAAACGTTGTCTTGTACAGGTTGGAGCCTCTAAGTTACTTCCATAACACTGCTCTAGATGGTGTGAACCTGTTGCTGGGCAGTGCGTTGCTCTTGGGAGCACTTCATTGTTTCCACAACTAACAGGGGCTTCAACTGTGCCTGTATCGTTTTGGCTTAATACTTCACCTCTTAAAGCTACGACTCCAGTGCCTTCAGTTTGGGATTCTCGGTGAGTTGCTCGTACGTCTGGGCACTGCGATCAGTAAGTTTCTTACATTCCATAGCAAGGTCTTTTATTCTCTCAACTGTGCTTCGAGCAATTGCTTCCCTTTGATCCCTTACATCTTGTGGGGTCTCGGGCACTGCGCGGAGTTCTAAGTCTATTATGCATTGTTGTAGATGTTAGATGACTTCTGCGAGATGGTCTACTTGCTGCGTGACTCAGTCCTCTGCCTTTATTTCTATGACTGTCACAGAGCGAAGTTCTCTGCTGACTGCTTCTTTCACTTCGATTTGCTCCATGAGCAACTGTTCTCTTCTTTGTTATAGCTGTGATTTTTATTCGTCAAAATTTACTTGGAGAGAAATCTTTTCCTGTTCTGCAACTCGGCACTATTCTACAAGTACTTCTTGCAGCTGTGTTAAAGCCTAGGTGGATTGTTTTGTTTCCTCTTATGCTCGTCGAAGGCGAGCTTCCACTGTATCAGCTAGTCAGTGGATTTGGGATGGCTCATCCCCCAACTCTGGTTCTCCTGATGGCAGGGGCATAGTGGAGACTGCGCGACTGGACTGAAGGGCCTGCTGTACCCCTCAGAGTTCAATTTATTCCTGCTTCGCTCCTTGTTTATTTTCTATATCTAGTGAAGCATCGTTCAGGGTTGCGATGATGAAATCAAAATCATCTAAGGTGAGGACGGGGTCATGGTGGCTTTTGATTTCTTCTGGGAAGAAGGTTTCAGGGGGGAAACCTTCCTCTTCTTCAAAGAGTCAACCATGTCTCTGGGCGGTGTAACATCACCTGGTATCTTTTCAACTTCTACTTCATCACCACCCCCTCGATTAGGTGACACTGAAGGAGTATTCCCTGAGGTGGTGCTTAAGTTTTGGACTTCCTCAGTCTTCTTCTGCCTACTATTTCCGGGTGTATTCTGTTCTTTATGAGTGTCCTATGGACTGTCAATATCAGATATATCTGCACGGTTGGCGGGGATAAGGAGGTCAATGGACCATTCCTTAGTGATCTCCTCAAGGTATTCTTCTATAAGATTATAATATGACTGGAGCTTCTCTTGATGTTCATCTACTCGCGCTGTGATGTAGATAAAGTGTCGATCTGTGCTGAACTTCATTAGTGGTCAGAACCTTTGTAGGGTTTTTGGAGTCATGTGAGGATCGACTTCGATGGCTCGCTTTAGCTGGAGGTAGTATGTATGAAACACAACGTTCAACTGCTACTATTTTTTCATATCAGCTGAATACCACAGGGTAGCAAACTTCGCGGCAAACAGATTAAACGGCTTAATGTCGGGGAAGGTCGCTCCTTTCGGCATCTCCGAGGAAACAAATGAAATGAGGATTAGGAGCTAGCTGAAATGAAATTCATAACCCTGATCCTGTGCTTCTCGACAATCTAGTTCCAACTGGTTAACTAGGTACTTTGACCAATTCATTTGTAGGCCTTCTGTGCACTACCCTGCGAGGTCAACGACAAAGCTAGTGACATGCATAGGTCGGTTCTTCCTTACTAACTTTCCAGCTATTAGTTGACATGCGAGGCACACTGCGCCACTCTAGCTGGAAGCTACCTTATATCCTCTTGTACCCTTCTCAACATCGCCATATGTATCCTTGATCTTCTGTGCCAGCGCGCGATCTGCGAATTTTTCTGGATAAAAGTCTTGCAGATCGGGTCCTTGCATACTCAGGTCAGTGATATTGTGGATCAACGTTGGGTTAACTGTAATACGACGGTCTAGCCACAAGTAGCCTCCATGGAAGCACGACAGCAGGAGCTTAATGCACACGTTAACCTCCCGGTGCCTTCCAAAGTGCAGTATCTTCATTACATTGAAGAGGGTGGACTGCGCGAGGTCCATAGTCCACTGCTAAGGGATGATATTCATTACATCGAAGAGGCTTATAGTCCTCTTGTCAATGAATCTTGTACTCTTGTAGACATCGACATTGCTCTTTCGGTCATGAGGTCGATGAGAACTTCCTCAAAAATTTTCTATGCTGTGCTGAACTCATTCAACATACACGCTCAGGGCCAGAAATCTCGGGTTTGAAGGGTAACTTAGACACTGTAATGGGATAGAGGACAATAACCTAGTGATCACTGTGTAAACTCAATGAGTCTGTGGGCTCAGATTCATGATTAGAAAAAAGTGTTCTCGGTGCATCGTGCGACGGGATAAATAGATAACTTGGCAATGAATTGCTTGCAATGGTCGAGAACCCTCCATTAACTTTGTTCTGTCCATTATGGAATGGCCCAACGGTCTGGTGGCAAACCATAAATTCTATTCTACCCATTCGGAGGGTCAGCCGAATGGTTATATTATTCCCAACAGCTATATTTCTTCTCCATGGAGAAGTGCCATATGACATTGTTCTGTTATCCCAACGAAGCTCCAATTTTGAAAATTTTCCCTCTGCGAAGTTCCCTCTGACACCTTCTGTAACTTGTCGATCTTAGCTCTCTTCTTACCTAGTTTTCTAGATTTATTTCCAATGAGCTTCGTCTCGGTAGGCATTTTTCCATTCTGATTCTTTTCTTCTTTATGCAGAGTAACTTCGTGCTGTTGAGATTATTTCCTAAGAGTCGAGGGTGATACTTCCTATTTATCTGGAATAGGTACTTCAATATTCTATGGGTCATCGAGTGTTCTCGCAACTTCGACATACGGGTCACTAGCGTTAAATATCTTCGATCTGTTCTTCTGTTCTTCAATCAAGTGTGTGATCCTTCTAGTCATGAAATATTTTAACTCTTGCTTCTTCTGCTCTAAAACTTCTTCTTCTTCCTTCCTTCTTTCCTGATTTATTTCAATCCAAGGTTTTCCTAGTAACATGGTAAATGGGGTGATGTTCTCAATAAATTTAACAATCTCAAAACCCTTCTTTGTCGAAGTTCCATTGGCATTCATAGATATCCGGGTAAGCTTTCCACATAGGTTTATAAGCTTTCCTTTGAATAGTCATATTCCTCCTAATGAAGGAATCATAGCAGGCCTTCCCATAGCTTCCCAAGTTCTTTTTGTCATGACATTCACCTGTCTTTCCTCATCTAGAACACAGTCAATGTCAAAGTCTCCTATTCTTTCTTCTATGCATGGGTTTTCTTTGAATATCTCTGATAAGATGACATGTCGGTGGTCATTCAAGGTTTCTTTCATATGTAGCAATACTTTCTCTAATTCTTTCTGGGGTTCTGCCATTTCTGGATCTGCCTTAGGGTTTTCTTGTCTCATGTTCATTTCTTCAAGCTTAGAAATCATTCTAGGGCAATCCAATACTTCATGGTCCATAGCTTTGCAACAAAGACAACTAGGTCTTCTCCCAGGGAATTCCTTAGAAATATGTCCCGATTTTCTGCAACTGTAACAGAGGGTTAATCCTCTCTTTCTTTTAAATGATTCACAACCTTTCCTGAATTGTGCACTAGGATTATGGTAGCTAACCTGCAAAAAATTATTTCTAGGATCCTGCATCCATTTTTTAGTCCAAACATTCTTTTTATGCATAGGTATAACATATCTTTTACTATTCTTATCAAATCTACACATATCAAACCTTCTTTCATCTATTAGTTCCCTACTTTTCAAGCTAGGATAGACTCTATCAAACATACCTAGATCCATACTTTTGAAACACAAATTTCCACTTATCTTACTTCTACAGAGCACAAAGCTTTCAAATCTAGAACTTTTCACTATTCTTACATTTATCAGAGCACAGATCTTACAGATCTTACCTCTTTTCTTCAGATCAGACTTCTTTTCTTTAGCACAGAGCTTCAAAAAATAAGTAGAGTGTTGTGCATTAGAGAGACATATCTATGCACAGAGCTTCCATAATTTCAGGTCAGATATTTGCACAAAGATTCTTCTTTCTCAGTTCCCAACAATCACAGTTTCAGGTCCAGATCTTTTCACAAAGCTTCTTCTTTCTCAGTTCCCAACAATCACAGTTTCAGGTCTCGACAATGGAACCATTTGTTGGCATAGGGGCAGACCCACGGTTCAACGCTACAACAACACACCAACAAAACCCTAAATACTGGTCCTTTTGGTAGCACCTGTGAAGTGGATGAAGTCTCACCCGAGGTAGAGGCAGGGGTGGTTGCAGGACTCAAGTGTCTGTAACCTTAGCTGGGACACAGATATTTGATTGTAATACTTAGTAGAGCACTTAGCACCGACATTTTATCAATATTTGATCACTATCTACTTCGCAGATAAAATAGAGCATCACATCATTCACCCATATTTGATGTATCTAATTAGTTATCATAAAGAGGTAGATTAGATGTAGCTAATTCAAGCACTAAGAACACTCACATAGATTGGATCTAACATCCATATATGTTGGCATAGGGGCAGACCCAGGGTTCAAAGCTATAACAACTCACCAACAAAACCCTAACTATCAGCCCTTTCGGCAACACCTGCGAAGCAGATGAAGTCTCACTCGAGGTAGAGGCAGGGGTGGTTACAGGAATCAAATGTATGCAACTTTAGATGGGACACAGATTTGTGATTCTAAAACTTAACAAAGAACTTAGCAATTAATATTCATCAATATTCATCCCTTTTTATACTTCGCAGATAGCATAGAGCATCGCAGCATTCACTTAGATCTAAGGTATTTTAGCACTTAACAATAGTAAAACAGATCAGATCCAGTAGATCAACATTAAGCATCTTCATACATATCATCTACTATTCATACACATCTAATGAAGTGCAAAGCATAAGTAGATCTATCTAAGTATATCAAAGCACTTATCAAAGAAGAGATAAACACATCGAGTCAAAGCACAAAGCATAACACACAAATTTACGTGGTTCACCCCCACCTTGGGGCTATGTCCACCAACGCTTCTTCTTTATTAGTGTCTTCAATTAGTTACAAGCACAAAGCCTCCAAAACCCTACTACACACAGGAAAAAAGATCCGCGCAGCTCGCTAGATCCTTCTTCCTTGCCTTACAACACAAAGCCTTCCATATATTCACACAAGGATTTGCACTAAGCTCTGCAAGCCTATAGAATGCACAACACCTTGATCACACAGATCCCACTTGGTACATAGCCTATATCACATAGATACAATAGATACTCTATTATATGCCTAGACATCTATTTATATATTTCCAAAACTGGGCCTAAGCATGAGTAAACACACGGGCCGACATCCCTTTCCCATTACATTGTCCCAAAACCCAAAAAGGGGCCCAAAAGTGGGCCGAGATCCCATGATCTCTGCTTCTCCTGGTGCTCCATCTTTGATAGGTTGTCGAAGTCCCAAAAATGGTCAAATATGACCAAGTGTTCCTTAAAACTTGGTCAAGGGCCAACAGGCCCCCAACACTCACCTATGACTCGTCTCTAGTCACTCTGGTCTGAGCAATTCAGCTTCGAACGCCTCAAGATTGGCTCAAGCTACTTCGATCTAATGTAGTGCTACTTCTTCTTGCTCAGTGAACTCCTTAATAAGTGGATTATTGACTGGTCCTTCGAGGCATTGTTCTACTGTACTCACAACCTGGTCAAGTTCTACTCCTTGGCATGCCTTTTCTTGCACTAGTTGAAGTCATTGAGAGACTTCCATTACTTTACTCTGGAGTGTGCATACTTGCTTCTGGGTCGTGCATTGCTCTGGAAACCTCTTCATTCTCTCAACTGGTGACAAGGCCTTTAGCTGCGCTTGTAACGTGTCTGCCTGTTATTGTGCATGTTGGAGCTGCGACTCTAACGCCTGTAATTATGGATTTTCTGCGAGGATTTCATACATATGGGCGCTTCTAGGCAAAGGCTTTTAGTCGGTCAACTGCGCTTTGGGAAGTGGCCTCTCTTAGATCTCTTATTTATTGAGGTGTCTCAGGCACAATGCGAAGTTCCATGTCTGTGATGTGTTGCTGAAGTTGCTGGACCACTCCTTCTAGTTGTGCCACTTGCTGTGGAACTCGTTCTTCTATCTGGACTTCGATGATTGTCATAGAGTGAATTTCTCTGTGAACCTGTTCCTATACTTCGAGTTTCTCTGCGAGAAACTGTTCTCTGTCTTTTTGTAGCATTGCTTTCTCTTCCTCCCACTTTGCTTGAAGAACTAGTTTTTCTTGTTCTGCATTATTGCGTTGTTCTAGCATATCTTTCTGTGCCTGTGTCAAATCTTGGGTAGCTTGCACTGTCTCTTCCTGAGCTCATCGAAGGCAAAATTCAACTTTATTGGTTATCTGGTGCAGTTGGGATGGATCATCTCCTGGTTCTTCTGTTCCACTTGTCGAGGGTGCAATAGAAACTATGTGGCTGGATTGTAGTGCCTGTTGCACTTCTCGAAGTTCCCCCTTGATTCGGCTGAATACCTCCTCCTGATTCACTTATTTATTTTTCGTGATCTCCATTGAAGCACCATTCAACATAGCGACCAAGAAGTCGAAGTCGTCTGAGGTGAGGGTAGTCTTAAACGTAGCCCTGGTGGCTCTGGATTTCTTTCAAGATGAAGGCTTTGGCGGGGTAACCTTCCTTTTCTTCATTAGATCCTCTTCGTCTCTAGGTAGAGTAACTTCTCCTTTGTTTTGCTTGACTTCCGTGCCACCTAGTTCTCCACCATCATCTCCCTGCGCAGGTGAGGTCGAAGCTGTCTCCACCGATGTGCTATGGACATCATTCACTTCATCATTTTTCTTTGTTTTAATTGGTCCAAGTGTGTCCGACATAGTCTCAGGGCTATCCACATCGGACATCTCTGCAGGGTCTGCT
>SNQJ01S0018448.1:61703-90777 GCA_010110895.2 Picea sitchensis | reverse complement strand
ATCTCCCAATGTTCTCCTCTCACTCTTTTCATCTCAAATATGCTACATGGGAATAGGTGAGTGTACTCTCAAATAAAATATACAATGTCTGCAATGATGTTTTCATACAAATAGTCACCAATAATAGCCAACTTAGACACATCTTCCATACTGAAATAGACTATTTGTCTTCAATATCCCATGATAGTGAACTATATAGTCGGTATTCTTGGCTTATGTGACTACATGGTGCGCCTCTATTTATTCAAACCACAGAGAATGAAATTATTTTGTGACATCATCCTCTATAGAATCTATGGTCAAACATTATGGTAGTCCCATTAGTGGGAAACATTGAATGTGTTTTATATCCCCAATAATCAACATATCTTCCTCACAAAGTTGAAAAGTGTCATAGAACTTAAATTGTCATTATGGTCAGTAGGTCATCTATCATTGCATTTTTCTTCTATAGGTACCAATTCTTCAACAATGAATCTAAGGTGGGCACACATTTATGCACCCACTACTAAATAAAAATTCCCTATGTATACTAGTGAGTTTCAGAATGATCCGCATGCTCCACTATATAAGAAGTACCATTGAATTGTAGGGACTATTTGGAAAAGATTGATTTATGTTCATGATGCTACTCTTCTATGAAGGCTTTTGCAGGTGAAACTCCTTGAGTGTCATTTTTCATTTATTACTTATATTCATGTGCCTAGGAGATGAAATTAATTTACTATTTCATTAGCAAACAATATCCTTTAATGAAAGATCCCAATGCGATAAAATGCATGTTGGGTTCTTGGAACAGTTCAAATTATTTTGATAATAAGAACTTTGATCTGTTCTACCAAGAAGGTCTATGGTCGAGCTCGTATATCCCTATACATTCCACTAAGTTACACTACTCTTATATATATATATATATATATATATATCCCCTCATAGTCCCTATGACTTGGACTTTCAAATTCTTTTAGATCATATCAATATGTTTTCCTTACAAGATCGATGGATGGGAACATGGGTCAACACAAACCTTATGTCTAGTAGGTTACTAGTCCTACTATATCTTCTCGTGAGTCCAAATTTCATAATGAAATTCCCACAATCATTCACTGATATATACTAAAGTGATATCTAATGTTTATACCCTCTATTCAAACATGATGTGTTAAGTTATGCGTTCCATAAACTTTGTGGCATTAGTTGTGCCATTAAACACTAGTGGATCTTTAATCTCTACATGAATCCACTTAATGGAATTTGGTAGTGTCAAAAATTGTGTCAATTAATTCTCATACTCCCTAGGCAACCCAAAAGTAATGGACACTTTGGAATAAATGACATAGGAGAATACTATACTCCAACTCAACTTTCCACTAGTAGTTGGATTAATGTAGTATTCCCACTATCCTATGGTGAGATTATTGAAAAACACCTTCATCCAATACTTCTTCTATCTATTTAACAAATGTATTTCCCTACATTAGATTCAATGGATTTACCATCCAATAACCCTTATTATCAAATGACATCATTATCAAATTCCCAATCAATCCATTACAATACTAGGTATGGATATTTGTCATCTACTATGTCAATGAACTCAAAGTAAGCATAAATATTCACACAATCGAGATAAAATTCCATCTATGCCAATTTGACAATGGGGAAAATGTGTGATTGGTTCACCAACTACCACTAGATCGACAAGTGGACCCAATTTGGTCATCCCATGATTACTTCAGTAGGATGTTAACTTCCAACCTGAAGTTGAGCATAACTTCTCACACTTCATATCATTGAATCAATGCATTTAAGATAAATTATTTTCCATACCTTATTCACTGGACATGGTTTAAGGGCCTATCTTGTTCCTCTATTGGTGACTCTAAAATTGGCCCAAGGACCTACCTTAACTTTGTTTTGGATTTATCATTGTCTATTATCTATAGAAAACTTTTCAAAAATTCTTTGACTTCATATTCCACTATATACACTAGTAGAATCATGCATTGGCTTAGTGGCCAAATTATGCAAGGTTTTCTATTTCTTGCATTCATAGTATCTATGTTTCTAGCATGAATAGCTTATTGCATCACCTTAATTACATATTTAAAGTAAACTTTCTTTCATAGTACATCAAACCTTGATGCTCACTATAAAGCTTTATATATGGGTCCTTGATTTGCATCTCTCATGTTTGTGCTAGAATTGGATCCAAACTAGGTGACGATATTGATCCCAATGTAGGCACAACCTACTATATTTTCACCATGGATATAAAGCTCAAAATTCACCATATTATCACTACTCTATCTCATGTATTGTTCCTCCCATTTATTAATAAATTGTACGCAATCATGTGTATTATGTATTGTCTTTTGGTAGTACCCACATCAAGGATGGTGAGGATATAAGTAATTCCTTTCAATATACCCCACTTCATTATAATTATAAAATCATGGTGGGAGATGATTCACTTAATTCCATAGAGCCCTATTACCCTAATTCTAATTATGTCCCCCATCCACTCCCATGGTTGAATCCCATGGTTGAATCCATTGTGGCCAATTTCTTCTCAAACCTTTCCATTAGTGTAGATTTTTTTTTTTTTAAACCTACAGGAAGCATGGCAATAGCGACAAAAGTTCGTCGCAAGCCATTGATGAGTTTTTATTCTTCCAAGTATTTTTGTCACTATTTCCATGAAAGTTCGTTGCACCTTTCCACACTTTTTCGTCGCACATATGGCATATGCATCGTAAATTTTTACTCTGCCAAGAGTTTTCGTCGTTATTGCCACGATTTTTCGTTGCACCTTTCCACACTTTTTCGTCGCACGTATGGCATCTGCTTCGTAATTTGTTGGTGAGTTTTTTACTTTGGCACAATTTTTCGTCCCTACTGTGACGATGTTTCATCCCTATTTCCATGATTTTTAAGGTAAACCTATCTTTAGGATAACGAAACGTGGTGGCCTTATGTCGTCTATGTTTCCACAAATACCTGGTTCATGGATATAGTGACAAAAAAAGTTCCACGAAAAATAGTCTTTGCTTTCATGGAAAGAGAGATGAATATGTGTGGCAATAGGAACAAAAAATTGTGGCAAATTTGGTCATATGTAGTAGTGGATAAATAATGCATCAAGCCAAGATCATTCATTTCAAACTCTGATGCTAACTCCATCTTGCACCCGACAATGAGTCTCTCTTCCCTCGTAAGGAATAGATCATCAACATACAACACCAAGATCAACATATCACCATCAACAAACTTGTAGTAAAGGTTTGGATCTGCATCACTCTTAGTGAAGCCCAAAATCATGATCAAGTATCCATCAATCCTAAAGTATCATGCCCTGGGTGTCTACTTGAGTCCATACAAAGCCTTATTTAATATAAAAACATGAGACTCCTTCCCATGTATCACAAATCCTTGAGGTTTCTCTATGTACACTTCTTCTCAATCACATCGTTGAGGAATGCAGTCTTCAGATCCATTTGATGTAATCTCCAACCCATAACTGAAGCAAGAGAAATAATAGGCCCGATGGAAGTGTACTTCACAACTGGAGAGAAATTTTCCTCATATTCCACTCCCTCTTTCTAAGAGAATCATATCGCCGCAAACCTCTCTTTTTACTTCTCGATTATGCCATATGATGCATGCTTGATCTTATAGATCCACCTAGAAGTCACCATTGGCTTTGCCTCAAGTATCGAAACTATCTCTCACACATAACTCTTCATGATGGATTGATACTCTTCCATCATCCCATCCTTCCAAACCTATTGGCTTGTTGCCTCCCCAATAGAGAGAGGGGGATGGGGAGAAGGAAAAGGTTTCACTAGAGGTAAAGGGGTCCGACCTTGAGAAAGAGGGGTAGGAGAAGTAATCGACCCAAACCAACGTTTCCCTAAAACATAAAGAGAATTCATTAGAATGTCAATGAACTGAGAAGGCAAAAAATACATACCCTGAGAGGAAAGGATTGACTGCTTCAAGGCCAGGAGGGAGGAGCTTCCTCACTGGAAAAGCATTGGGAATCTAGAAGGTTCCAAAAACATCGATCCATATTGAGAATTCAAAACTTGAACTGAGCTCGAAACCCAAAGCGTCGACCTTTTACAATCCCGATCATTTTCCTTTTCAAAATATCCCCTGCGAGTAGACTTTAGGCTAGAGAAAACTTGGGTGTCCTTCTGAGCTTGTGCTACAAATGGCTCAAACCGATTCTTCTTTGAAACAAAAGGTAGAGGGAATTGACTCACAACATGTCCTTTTTTGTGGCAACTTCGACAACAAAAGGGGACTCCCTGATAGTTGATCTTTTGGGTATAGATTTCCCCCTTGACATAAGTTCCAAATTCTCTGCCAATCCTTCTCTACGGTTTAGTTGACCTAGAATGCATGCCACTACATACTCATCCAAGGCCAAAAAGGACATATTGATGTCAAGAAAAATGCCAAGGGTAATCCCAATCATTTTAAATATTTCCTTAGTCCATAATTCCAGAGGGAGACATGGGAGCCTCACCCAGATAGGAACAATGTCTAATCATTCATTTCCCGCATCAAATAGTGGCATCCAAAGTTTAAATAGAATTTGGGTTGAGTGGATGCTCCAGGGGGATTTGAGCACCCATATAGCATCCTCTTCTCTTACAAATTTGAAGTCGAACCAACCCCTTCTAAGAATCCTGATCGTTGAAACATAACCTAAGTTCCCCATCCATAATTTACCTTCCCAATCCTTGAGGGTTTTGGCATTAAAACGACGACCCCTGGCGTTTCCTACTGCCATCGTAGAGGAAAAATATGAGACTTGGGCCATTGTGGCATCCTCCCCTAAAACCAGCATGTCCGAGCCTCTTTTTGGCCTAATTCACTTGTTCTTTTCATTGTGCACACTTTCTACTTGGGCCTGGATATTTTGATGGGGCGCTTCCTCCCGAGAGATAGAATCCCCCACTAAGGTTGGGAAATACCTCAGATCTAGCTTTTGCGGAGACAACCCAGGTGGTTGATCATGCACCAACAAAGAGTCTGTGAATTCTACCAAAAGGAAAGGGTCCTGGAAACCCCTATGAGGGATATTGAGGCCTGCCAAAGAGATATATACAAAGGATCTTGTCGTGAAGTTCCATTCTGAAAGGGAAAACTTCTGCTCGAAGCCCCCTAGTAAATACCGTAGATCTGTCGGCCTTACATGATATGACTACCATAGTTTTTTGAAAAAAGGAGCTTTTTCACATGAAGAGAAAGGGTAAGTATGTGGATGATCTCCTGTCTCATGAAAACCACCATTAAACACTCTAGAATATTCTAAAGGGAAACCATCCACGATAGAATGGGGAATCGCAACAGACCCACTGATGAAAGGAGGTCCTAACACCAAAACCGGTGGTGACAGAACCCATACTGACATCCCCAATCCGCTATAGGCCCAAGCGAATGGCATATCCATCGGGGGAATTGTCGATAATCCAACTAGTGACCCCCATATATCAGCTACCTCCATCGGGTCTACACTGTAATCAAAAAGTTCTTCCTTCTCCTCTCAAATGTTAGCAAGATGCTGCATAATCCTCGAAAATTGTCTTTAAAGCGTATAATTCAATGAATCTATGAGGATGGATAAGAGTCTTTAAAGACCCCTATGGTTCTTGCACCAGTGTTTAGAGGATGATGATGAATATAAGTATACACATTCTTGTGATAGTAATTGGTTATCAAATTTCATTTCTATTTGATGTTTTGGAAGGGGTTTTAATATGTTTTCATTTGAGTTTGTATCCTTTTTTTTCTTATAAAAAAAATCCATAAGAACTTTCAACTTTTTTCCTTTTCAATAAGAACTATATTATCTCCATCACTCATAAATGGTTTATCTTTAACTTTATTTGTAAATTTGTAAAATACTTCAGGTTTATTTTTTTAAATGATTTTAGTAAGTAGTGTAATGTAATTATTCATATTAAAATTATGTATTTAATATTAATTATAATTATAATTATAATAATTTTTAAAATAATTTCTTATTATGATTTAAATTTCAAAAACAAAAATACTTTATTATAATTTAGATTTAAAGAGAAAAATTATTATTATAATTTAAAAAATATAAATAAGAAATCAACAAGTGTAAGCAAGTGTAAGCAAGTGTTGCATGACAACGTAGTCCCTTCCAGGTTGGAATGAGAATAAATGCACTGTTATGGCAGGACCGAGGGAGAAATAGACGACCGAAGCAATAGAGACATGTGGGAAGGAGCTTGAAGTATAGGTGGTATCCATGCAGAAAATGACTCGTGCCAGTGTGTCACACACCAGCCATAAGACATTGAGCTGGTAGATGACCCAAGGAGAATTTCACTGTGGAAGTAAGGCCAAAGCCCCGAAGAACCATAGTCTCAAACTCCTGAATTAGTTAATCATAATATTATATTAATATGGGGTTAATATGTGGATATTCTTGCAGATTAATCTGCTAGCATCGAAACGACAACCTAACGAGGATGTCAATCCTACTACATTTTTTATAGATGTGATACTCATGTTTAAGTTTTTTCCTGGGGCCTGTATAGTTCAAATATGGGACTTAGAAAATTTTCGACGTAATGACTTGAAGCAATAAAAAGGATAGTAGTAGTTTTTTTTTTTTTTGAAATAAAGGTTCCTGAAAAAAAGGACCAGGAATCACACACATTAAACATTCAAATTTAATAAACACAATTTCCTGACATCCAACATAGGTGAAGAAAAATATTTTTGAGCACATAAAAATAAAAGAAGATGATCGATATGCATAAAGAGAACTAATTTAGCATTCCGAAAGAAGCCCACAAGGCACCGTCAAAATTGTTCCCGAATTAGTTTTCTTTGAAATTTATCAAAAAATAATAATGTTTGTTACATATTTCTGGAAATTTAAATGTGTTTGTCATATAGACTGGGATTGGGGCTCCCGCGGACCATAAAAGAAATAAGTACAAGAAATAGGACTATAGAAAGAAGAAGTGGGCGATGGTAGAGAGGAAGTCCTGAAAATAAGAAATTGGAAGTTATCAGTCTTTGGTTAGAGATTTCTATCTAAAGAGGTAGAATAACTGGATTGATAAAGAAATCAATATGCGATCAGTATAGACTTACTATGATGGTATCTATTTCTCCCTTTGTTATTTTCTTGTTGATGCGTTTTTAATTTTCTCGTCGACGACCACTGGAATCATGCCAATCGTTTGTTGCCCTTTGTAGGTGAGATTTTCAATTATCCTTTGGAGCCATTCTTCAATATAGTTTCTCATGGGGGCCACATTGATTTCATCTCGGATTTCTATGTTGAAAAGATCGTTTTCTAATTTCCTTAGATCGGTAGAAATATTATGCAGAGCCTATTCAATTTCTTCATTGTGTATCAAATACTCCACTAGCCAGTTCTCCACGTCATCTTGACCATATCCAAGGATGTCGTAAAACGTTTCTAAAGACAACCCCTTTAAAATATCAACTTGTTCATCGAAGGCTTGCTTGGTTAAGGACAAGATGTTGAGGACTAAGTTTGGGTCTTGAACCTCGTTGGTACTTCAGGCTAATTCTATTTCGGTTAGGTTTTTAATAATTCTTCTTTCTCTTATATGGCTTGTTCACATGATTTGACAATGATATGTAGGTTCTTAACTTTCTCTTTCCAACATGCTTTTAATTATTTGATCCGGTTTAGGGAGGGGAGATCTTCTTGTCTTATTTTCAGATATGAGATGTTGATGACATGGTTTCCGAAAGGGATCATCGTCTCTAGATAGAAACGTTCTTCATTTTTTAAATCCACCTGCAAATGCTCGTGAAAATCATGTGCCCTCGTTTGAAAGGAATCTATATTTTGTGATGTTTCACAGGATTTAGTAATTAGCTCCATTCTTTTATTGATATTCTTCTCCACATAGCCTCTACAAGGTGTGAGGAGGATGGAGGATCCTTTTAACTTGGCTGTAGGGGTGGTAGGCATGATTTTTGTTAAAGGACTGGCAAACAATGGGGTAGGAATCAAATTCTCCTCCAATTCCTTTATTCGGTCATTCAATCTAGCATTCTCTACTTCAATTCCTCCAATGGGATCATCAAGAGAATCTGCGGTTGCTCGGTGAAATCGGGAGATTTGGGACGGTTGCATGTTCCTAAGGTTAATCTATGAATGTGATTTCCCTTTCTTATTTGTTACATCTCTCTTTTCAATAATTAAATTTTAGATTGTCTATAAAAAACAACGCTATGGAATATGAAGGATTCATCTTCGTAAAAAATGTCGGTATCAGCTATTTCCATTATGTAATTATGGTGCATCACGTCCGTGGACTGATCAAATTTGCGGAACACATCATCCACAACAGTCGCAAGTTGCATGTTCTCACTTTCATTTTCGGGCTCTTTCGCCTGCCCTACAACGTTTTTTCTCTTCTTCGTCACAGGAAGCTTGTGAGAACTATCAATTTTTCTGTGAGGAGGGTTCTTATCTCCTCCTCCATTTGAATATTTATGGGTTTCTTTGTTACTAGGATGGGTCGTTGAAGCGATGCTTTGTGATGTTGTGCTCTTGGAAGTGATGGCTGGGGACTGGACACTCTTCTGACCAGAGCCTTTTCCCTATTGTCTGTACAATTCCGTTGTTCTTTGCAATGTCTCTACATCTCCATCGTCAGGAGTAGGAGTGTTTTTGTCATTGTCTATGTCTTCATTCAGGAGTGTATGGATAAAAGAGTTGCTAAAGCCAACTGCTAGTAAATGTTCTAAAAAAATCCCATTAGGGTCGAACCCTCTTAGCCTTTCAACATATCTTAGGTTCAAGTTGTTGAAATGGCCTGCGAATTCGTCAATCTTGTTGACATTCTTGAACACAAAGTCCTCGACTTTTCAAGGCAGAGGAATGAACTGTTTTTTTCTCTTTCCATGGAAAAAATGCAACTAGTAGTTATATTGCATTGCTATTTCTGTAACAAACATCTTGTCCGTGATGTGACACGGAAGGAAAGTAGGATTTTCCTTGAAGCCAAAAATCATTATTACACTTTAATTTTCCATTTGCTCAAGTGTCCCCTTCCTGTCAAAAAAATTGGTTTCCTGGCCAGACATTTGGGTGTTATAACCCTAAATTGCTCTACACATGCATACCTAGCCTTTGGCCCTCTTACTTGCATTTTTTCCAAAGCACTACTGGGTTGCTCTTCTAAAAAACCATTTTTTGGAAGATGTACGCACCCTACACCAATACTGCCCACGTACATACGCTTGTTGCACCACTACATCCCGCTTACATACACTTTCTGCACCATTACAACCCGTGTATACTTACAAAAGTTGCAAAAAATAAAAAGTTGCAAATAATTTGTTGAGATTACCGGGCTATTGGGTAGTTTCCCAACTAATCCACCACCTATAGCTCGTCACCCAACTGAATAACCATTTTTGTCATATAAAAGGAGGTGTTGGGGTCTCATTTTATATCTAGACATAAGAACAGTGAAACTCTGCCCGTTTCACATCCCCTCCTTGCCCAAGTTATTGCATCTCTTTTGTGAGAATTTCCATAGCATTCCCAAATGAACCCTTCTTCCTCCATCAAAACCCATTCACTTCCCAAGAATAGATAAGAAGGTTGAGAGGAGAATCCATAAAAAGGTGCACTTGGAGCTTGGTGAAGAGGAGCTTGGACCAAGTTCGTGGAGTAGTAGTCGGCTTTGGTTGTAAAGGTATAATCATTGAGTTATTAATAAAAGAAGTACTTTTCTTGTCCCAAATCATGGTGTATTGAATTCTTTTAA
Organism: Picea sitchensis; assembly: GCA_010110895.2. Lineage (NCBI taxonomy): Eukaryota > Viridiplantae > Streptophyta > Pinopsida > Pinales > Pinaceae > Picea > Picea sitchensis. The sequence goes on along the minus strand of SNQJ01S0018448.1, from coordinate 80,962 downwards.
TGGTTTATGTTTTGACATTTTAACATCTAACCCTAATTTGTATATGAATAGAATGCTTGTAGCTTTCTGTTTGTCTATATTTGAATGCAGGCCGGCCTTGGGTGGAGGCATGCAGTGAGCAAAACTTTCAAGTGCGAGGGGATCATCATCGGGCACATAGTAGAGGTATAGTTACCCGATCCCTCTCATCTTTTCTTTTATTGTATGAGTTTTGGTATGTTTGGGGTAGTTAGAGAAGTAGTTGACTTTTAGATGGTTAATTGATCTGCCTACATTTTGAACCATGGTGTAGTCATAGGGGGGTTTTTCCCGCTAGCAGAACTGGCAACCATACTGGGGAAGCCTCTAGGGTTTTAGGGGATTTTGGATGTCTGATTGGTTTTTCTACCTTTCAAGTTTCTGTTGAGTCTTATGAGTCTTTTAAGGGATTCTAGTCACCTTAAGGTGTTATACCAATTCTCCCTGCCCTATAAGTCTATCTATTTTCTTTCTTTTTTGAGGAAGTACAAAGGTGTATGTGCCCTACTTTAGGTCAACCCACATACATACGTGTCCTGTACAGTAAACAACCCGCGTACATATGCACGTTGTTGAAACACCAGTAGCGTACCTGGTTCAAGAATTTGTTTTTGAAAAAAGAGGCAACCAACCTCTTTCCTGATTGAGGTTTATACTTCTCAGGGTTTCTTGACAGTGTTCATAGTCTTTGTTTTTACAGTCATATCTTGGGTTTGATTTCAGTTTGCTTGTCTTTTTTAAGTTTCTTGTGTTTACTTCTGAAAGGGTTTTAAGCGAGTCTTTGAATTTTTGATCAGCCTGTTTGGTGTCTTTAGTGATTCCATGCGATCCGCAATGGGCCAAAGGTCTGTTTCAGTATTGTCTTGTAGTTCTTTTCCCCCATTTAACTTTCTTTGAAAAAAGGAGAACAATATATTTATTTCAAGTTTTTCCTGTTTGAAGCATTTTCAAAAAAGAAAAAGGTTTTTCATTCTTAGTTTGGTAAAGTAGTTGAAGTTAGTTATTTTACTTGATAGGAAAAAGAGTTCATTTTTTAAGTTCTTTACTGATTTCTTGAAACTTAAGTAGCTTGTAGTCAAGCAAAATTTCGTTTTAGGTCTTCTTTTTAAAGATCTTGAAAAAGTTAGTTACATAAAAAGTTGGTTACAAAGAGTTAGTTGTAAATCTTTACTTTTGACTAGAAGTAATTTTTCTTTTAGAGTTTCGTCTTTTTCTCATATTTGCGTCTCTCATAAACATCACTACATTCATTTCCATACACTTTGAGTTAATCAAGCCATTAAAAAGAATGCTAAATCTAAAATTAATTAGACTTTTATGTTTGTAGGGTCAACCAACTAGTTTAGGGTTAGGTCCTTGAATTAAGTTGGAGAGGAAAATCTTCAAGGATTTTAAACAAACATCGGATTCATAGATAGGGAGTGTTAAAGTCCAATGACGTGAAAGTTATTCAGGACCCCCCTCTAACACGGGGGCTAAACACAAGGTTTCGTGAGGAAAGGTAGTGGAGATAACCCCTCCAAAGCCAGACTAAACTATCGCATATTGAGGATCGGTCGTGGGATACTATTGCTCGCATTTGCCTTCGGAGATTTTTGAACCTCAAATCCATTCGATATCCTCTGTTTTCTTCTGTGCCACTTTCTTTCGATACCCTTGGTAGGTTTAAGACTTGTTATCCTACTCATTACGGTCCACCCGACTGTCAACTATACCCGCCTGGTGACTATTTGCGAGCTGGAAACTTAGTTGTCTGTATTCTAGGGACTTACATAGGTGATTGCGGGGGTATACCATGGTACCTAGGGAAGACATTGGGTCACACTTTGTAGAGTATACCCAGAGGGTGCTTCCATTTTCAAGTTGCACTTGCACTGGTAAGTTTCTCTAGTGTTGGCTGACGTAATTGTTCTTCCAACTAGATAGTGGTTTGCTTAGTTTATCTTATAGGAATTTTTCTAGTGTGTGCTTGGTTTTAAACATTAGTTAAATCCTTATTGTGTCGTTGATATTTTTACAGAGTGGAAGATCAAGAACTCCACCGGTCGTGAAGTCTTCAGGGCCTGTCGTCGGTTGCATTAGAGCCACCGCCGCCACCGTTACAACGAAGAATTGACCAACAAGGGTCATTCGAAGCAATCGGGCTACATGAAACTATGCTCGAGCCTGCTCTGAGAGGAGATTACTTGAATCTAGAGGAACCTACTATTTTTGACCTTGGATCGAAACCTCTCGGGCTAGTCAACCCTCCGATCACTGACTTTTCGGTGCCAATATTAGTACAAGTTGTCCCTTTGAGGGTAACACCTTACGAGTGTCAGATAGTCTTACAAGAAGCTATGGAAGAAAATGATGCTACTTCATCTGGGAGTCCTCATACTCTCATTTGAGCTACTACCATAGGGGGTATGTTTCCTCCTAACCCACCTTCGTCGGTCTGGACCATAGTGGTCTCAACCCCCTCTACCTCGGGTAGTGGTTTGATATCGTCATCAGCAATGACCACTACTCTGTTTACGCAGAGTGAGACGTACCCTCCATTTTCATATGGGATGCCTAGCTTTGATTTGAACTCTGTCCTTTCCTAATCCACCTTACAGACCATGGGTTTGGGGGAAGGGAGCTCAAACGCTCCCGTGCAAGTATCTACTAGGGGAACTTTAGTCCCTTTCAATGCTATCCCTTACGGTGGGGGTCATATACCTCCTCCGTCCCCCTTTCTCGGTGGTGCTTTCTAGAAACCCATTGAGTTAGATGCTAACTATAGCTTGTTTGGAGCAGGCAACTTAGGACCTTTATCTTACACTACGCTGGTGGGATCCACACCATTCTCTTTGTTTGGTGCATTTCATAGTAACTCTTTTTCTTCGAATACCGTCTCGGTTGGGGGAAACCCTGGTTTTGGACAATAGAATCTTGTGCAAGGTACTATTCCTACACAATGGACAAGTACATGAGTTTTATCCTAACAAGGACTTTTGAATCCTTGGCAGGGATCAGTTCCCTCGCAATGGATGTCGGTCGGGGGAAACCCCTTCCATGGTCAATGGAACCCTGGGCAAGGCTCAGTACCTATGCCCGTCAGATTGGCTGGGGGAATCCCCTTCCAAAATATTTGGAGCACAACACAGAGAGAAATCCCTACCCAACCCATGTCGTCCAATTACGGGAATCAATCGATGATATCCCAACAAAAGTAGTTTCTGTACGCTGGTCAAGGCCACGGTGTCTACCATAACCCTGGCTAGCAACCCAACTTTTCCTGGAAATCTAGTTTGAGTCAAACTCCAGGTCCCCTTTTTCCTATACATAGTACCCAACCCAAACTACCGTTTCTGGAAACGCTACATCTTCCAGAATTGTCAAGGTTTCTTAACAATCTGATTTGTCATGATCTGCGTTGGCCCCCCATGCCAACTAAGTTTCCCTCGGATATTCTGAAATTCGAAGGCAAGCCTGGTGAAGACCTGGGTGATCACATGACAACTTTCCACTTGTGGTTCTCGTCAAACTCACTGCGAGATGACTCTGTACAGTTGTGTCTGTTTCAATGCACTCTTATCAGGGGTGTCACAAAATGGTATATTGAGCTTGACCACTCAAGGTATTCTTACTTTAGCAACTTGGTGATGGTCTTCCTAAACCATTTCCAACTACCCATGAGATATGATGTCGGTACTGAGTTGCTGGCCAACTTTGAGCAGACTAAAGCCGATCATATCTCAGATCACATCCGAGAATGGCATCGTCGAAAGAGCTTGATTAAGGTACAAGTCCCACTAGCTTTCTTGCTGGAGTGGTTCCTGAAGTCTTTGGTACCAGTTTTATCCAAGGATGTTGCAACTTCGGGAATGTTTTCAGAGGAGGAGGTGATAATGAGAGTGAAACAACTCGAACTAATTTACTTTCAGTCTGACTTACTCTACGAGATCTTGCCAGATGTGCCACGGTCCATCCTCGACAAGGTCAGATAAAATTATGGAACACATGTCGATGGTATAGTTGGTTCAGCACAAGGAAAGTCCATTGATATGTTGTCAAATCAATTGCAACAATTGTCGATACAATAGCTAGTGTCCAGCCAGACCTCCGGTTCAGCTGTTCCCCCTACCAAAACATCGGACATACACAATGTGCATTCGACAAACCCAAAGGCCAACCAATAGCCTGAAGGAAAGAAAAAACAGCGAAACAAGAAGGGTAAAGGGGATAAGAAGGCTAATAAAAATGTTGGCAGGGGAAACACAAAGAAGATAAATTTGAAGTATTCATGTAACCTTTGCACAGAAGACCACCTGACTCACCTGTACCCTCTACTTGTGGAGGCCCAGAAGCTATTGGCGCAGCAACAACCTACGGTGTTGATGAAACCATTTCCACATGGGAAAAATATGGCTCAAGCCTCGGCATATTCAAGCGTGGAAGGGGGCAGTCAGGGACCCCCCGCGTCTACTGGTAATACCTCGACTGTGAATGTTTATATGGTAAAAGGTAACTCTCATATAGCGACCAGTACCGAAGATTACGGAACACCGAAATATTTTGAGAAGGGTAAAGAAGCCACAAACCCACCAGTTCCTCTCCAGATCGAGAAGACGATGGGTGAAACAATGACATGCATCCCGAAAGGGGCGTTCAAGAAAGCTTCTCATAATCCGAATGTGAGGGATGCCCAAAAATACTCTGTGGTGGAGGATTTGGCACAAACCCCTTGCGCGATGTCCGCTTTAGAGGTCCTCCAGAGCTTCCCTTCATAGAGAAAGGCTCTTTTATTCGCCTTGGGATCTACAGAGACTTGTAATTCGGGAACGATCATTCTCGATCCAACTGACTTGAAACCTCGTCTCCCTTACCACGTTGCGTTTTAGATAGTAGTGTCTTACACCACAAAATATTTTACTCGGAATATCTTTCGTACGGTGTTTGATGAGGGTGCCTCGACTTGCATGATGTCATTGATGTGTTGGAAGGCCATTGGACAACCCGTTTTGTCTCCATCGACTACTTTGCTTCCTGATTTTGATGGTCGTTCATTTAGACCACATGGAATCATTCCTTATTTTCCCATGAAATTAGGAGGGAAGAATGTGTTCGTCGAATTTGAAGTGGTCGATGCGCCTCTTGGCTACAACATTCTGTTAGGAAGGAGTTGGACCTATGCAATGCATGCAGTTGTTACCATAGTTTTTTGGGTCTTGTTGTTTCCACACGAGGGTCGAATCGTGGCCATTGACCAGTTGTCCTTCTCCCATCCTGACCTGTCATCGGGGTGAACCACGATCTCGATGATTGATAACCCTCATCTCGACACCGTCAACGTAGGGGTTGGTTTGTGTCCATCATTGATGGGTACTTTCAATTACTCACCTCTTTCTGGCGATGTCAAGCTTATATCGGTTTCCCCCGACCAACCTAGGGCTGAAATCTTTAAAATGTCATCATTTCGAATGACTTACTTTAATGATCTCTGGAGTCTTCCTTCCCCATTAGCCTCAATGGAAGGGATAGGGCATTCTGGCATGGCCATGCCCTTTTCTGCAACAAAATTTGCATACAACATTGTCCAGTAAGCTTTGGCCGACCTCGATCTAACTCCCACACAGGAGTTAGATCCAATTCTCAAGCCTATTTGGGATAAAGGTCCCCTTGCCACTACAAATTATTTAGACCTAGTCTTGCCCTCAGATGAGGTGATTATTGAGGCATTGACTGGTCCAGAAAAACCCTAGGATGATCTCCATCATAGATCATACTTCCTCCCAGAGTTAAGAAGAATAGAGGCAGGTGAATTTGTTTTGACTATGACTGGAGATAGGTCTTGTCCTATTAATCCTTTGGAAACACATGCAGTTTACGTCGAGGATAATATGGTGAGTATCATTGAAATTATCACTATAGATATCTCTAGAACCCATGGCATCGTGAAGAATGTTTTCATTGGAGAGAACTACTCCCCCAAAGAGATTCAAATTTATACAGAGCTATTTAAGGAATTCCGTGAAATTTTTTCCACGTCTTACGAGTAAATGCCAAGCATTGATCCAAGAATCATCAAACATGAGATAACGACTTATCCTCTTGACAGGCTAGTCCGACAGAAGCTTCGTCCGGTGAATCCTCGGAAAGTGGAAGCGATTAAGGCTGAAGTAGAAAAATTCCTTAAATTCGGTTTCATCTACCCCGTACAATTAATGGAATGGGTGTCAAATCCCGTTTCGATTAACAAAAAACAATGTACGATTTGCATGTGCATGGAATTTCGTGACTTGAACAAGGCCTGTCTGAAAGATAATTTTCCCACCCCATTCATCGATCAGATGGTTGATGAATGTGCAGGCTGTGAGTTTTTTTCATTCATGGATGGTTTTTTGAGATATAACCAGATTCAGATCAAACCCAAAAACCAACATAAAACAACTTTTATCTATCCTTGGGGAAATTTTTCTTATCGTAAGATGCCTTTTGGCCTAAAGAATGTTGGAGCCACTTTTTAGCGGGCCATGTTTTTTCTTTCCATGTCCTTAGACATATAGTCGAGGCTTATATTGATGATCTAGCATCACGCTTTCGCAAGAGATATGATCATCCCACACACCTCCGACTAATCTTCGAACGATGTCACTACTATCGGATTCGCTTGAATCCTAACAAGTGCAGTTTTTGCATGATGTCAGGGTGTCTCTTAGGTTTCATAGTTTCGACAACACGGATCATGGTTGATCCGCTTAAGGTTGAGGCGATAGTTTAGTTGCCTCCCCCATGCACAATACCCTAGCTTTAGCGCTTACAATGGAAAGCGAATTTTCTTCGACATTTTGTCACGAACTACACTGATATCACTAAAGGGTTCATGCATTTATTGAAAAAGGGAGTCCCTTTTTGTTGGGATGAAGATGCTTAATGCTCTTTTGAAGCATTGAAACACGCCCTTATGTCTTCCCCTTTTCTCCGACCTCCCAATTATAATAGATATTTCTTGTTTTACTTGGCTGCTGCAGAGTCGACCATCGACATGGTCTTGGTTCAAGAGGATTATTTGCTCGAGGAGCATGTTATTTATTACTTGGGCTGAGGCCTAGTTGGTCCAGAACTCAACTGTTCCCATGTTGAGAAACTTGTGTTGGCAGGAGTGCATGTTGTCCAGCAGTTCCATCATTATATTGATCTTCGCAAGACCACCGTCATTGCCATTGTGAATCCCTTTCAATATGTGTCGACACGATGGGTCTTTGGTGGAAATATCAGTAGATGGATTGTAATCCTGCAGGAATTTGACATGGATTTTATTTCCGCGAAATCCAAAAAGTCGTTGGTCTTTGCGAAACTTATTTCATAACTTCTGGTTGAATCAAGTGATTCTACGCTCGAAGAATCACCTATTAAAGGAGATTTTTTTTTGATCGCATCTTTGGACCCCTGGTATGGAGATATACTAGTCTATCTCTAAACTTTGAAGTTCCTTGCTTCTGCTTTCCGTGACGAGCATCGAAGAATTCTCCATCAGACACAGAACTATCTCATGCTGGATGACATTTTGTATTGTCAAGGTGTAGATTGCATTCTTCATCAGTGCCTTATACACGAGGAAGTAGAACTCATTCTTAACAAATGCCACACTGGAGCATGTGGTGGTCATTTTTCTGGGTTGACAACAACCCAAAATATTCTACGAGTTGGTTAATTTTGGCCTATGTTAATCAAAGATTGCGTTGAGTCGGTTAAGAAGTGCCACCCATGTCATATCTTCTCTCAGAATATGAGGGCACATCTTGCTCCCATGTGTCCCATCATCATTATTGGTCCCTTCACTAAGTGGGGGATTGATTTTACTACATGTCACCCAGCTTCAGTCAGGGGGCATCGTTATATCATCGTAGCGGTAGACTACCTCACAAAGTGGGTTGAGTCTATGCCAATGTTTAAAAATGATGGAGAAACAACAATTCTCTTCATTTTTAAGCAGATAGTAGCAAGGTTCAGCATCCCAAAGGAGATTGTCACTCACCATGGCAGTCACTTCCATAACAAAATGATGTCTGAGTTAACATCAAATCTTAGGTTGAGGCAAGACATTCATCAGCCTACTACCCATAAGCGAATGGTCAGGTGGAAGCTGTGAATAAATTCCTCAAGACTTTTCTTCAGCGGACGATCAATTCTGCCAAGTCAAGTTGGTATTTTATGTTGTACTCAAAATTATGGGCATACTGAATGTCTATAAAGAATTCCACCGATTTCTCACCTTTTCAACTCGTATACGGGCTGGAATAAGTCTTGCCTATTGAGTGCCAGATCCCGTCTTTAAATTTTGCAGTAGAGTTACTGCCAAACACTTCACCGCTTGAAGAAAGCCTATTATATCTGGAGCAGCTTGATGAGCAACGCTGTGATACAGCCTTGGCCAACGAGGCTCACAAGAAATTATTCAAGTGTCAATATGATCGGTCTGTTCATCCTCATATTTTCTCCAAAGGCGATATTGTCATGGTCTATGACCAAGACAAGGATCCCCTGGGGGCAAGCAAGTTCAAACCCATGTGGTTCGGACCTTTCATTGTGAAAGAGGTCTTAAAGAAGGGCTCTTATCATCTAGTTGAATTTGAGGGAAATTCCTTGGTGGAGCCTAGAAATGGGCTCTACCTCAATAAGTATTACTCTTAGGTTGGTCGCCTGGGTGACTTCTTGTACATATGTATAGTTCTTATACAATTTTTGTCTTTTTGTGTCGTTATTGAGGTCATATTTGTCACTGTGGCATATGTCAAGTGAATCAGAGGTGTTTGTTGGGTTCATGGACGGTGCTAACCAACATACTCAGAGGATTTCTTCTGTAGCTTGGGTGATTTTCACACGTGAAGGCCAGTTGTTATCTTCCAGAGGTATCTGCTAGGTGACGCCACAAACAATGTCGTCGATTACATTGCAGTGATAGAGTTTCTTTGTGATGCTTTATTGCATGGCATTTCTCACCTCCAGGTCTACTTAGATGCTCAGCTGGTTGTGTCCCAGTTAAATGGAGTTTACCATGTTTATGATCCTACTTTACATCGACGTTTCCTTAGGGTACGTCTCTTAGAACATTACTTTGATTACATTACGTATATCCATGTTCCTAGGAGATTAAATCAAATGAAAGATACTCTAGCTAATCAAGTATTAGATTGGCATGTTGCACACACATAAAAATAAGAACACACATACATATGTACATACATTTGTAAGAAATGTGATCCATAAGACATAGAGATGTGTATATATATATATATATCTCAAAATGTGTCAGAGTACATAGGTGGGCACGAATGGCTCAAAAATAAGATCTGGTATACATCATGGGGCTTATGCCCTCAAGAATATACAAAAAGTTCTCTCGAAACATAATAATTCCAGCCTATATAAGGTCAGGGCCTATTGGCCCTTCCATAGTGAACGACGGCATTAGCCAAATGCTAGAAAAGATGGACCCATGTTTGTGGCACCCCAACTACATGAGGCTGCATGGATGGAGGGATATCCTCAATCTCGGCCATGGGAACTGTATGAGTGAGTGCGGTGAGGTTCTGCTCCACCAGCCTCAAAACTCTCTCAGCCTCTCCGGATGGAGGTCCCCCTGCGGATGTTGGTCCACCGGATGTTGCTAGTCCCACCTCTAGTTGAGGACTCCGTCGAGTCCTATTGAAGTCTGTCGGGCGCACTGGTCCCACATCTGTACATAACAGATACATAGATGTCACTACTCTGATGCATATAAAATGATATATATAAAATAAATTAAAAATTAAATAATTTTAAAAAACATGTACCTAGCTCTCCTCGCTCCTCTCCGGGAGGTACAAGCATATCCAGATCTCTGGAGAAGTTGATTCCAGCATATGGGTATTCCTCTATGGCTGGAATCTGTCATGCCCACTAGTCGAAAAATTTGTCATTGAAGGCCTCTATGGTCCTTCCTTCCCCCTGTCAAGGCAACAATGCTGCACATCTGCATACTACTGGGAAGGAGGCCACATGCCCCCATACAGTCTCTCTGGGACTCATACTGGGTACCCTCTCAAAGAAGAGTGAGCATAGAATGGTGCCAACCCCGAAGTTATTGTTTCTATGCTCTTAACACTCTGTCAGCTACCTCTTCATGCAAGTGAGCATGGTCATGCTCCAGTCATAAATATGTGCCTCTAGGCACTGAATTTCACAATGCATGTGTGCCCGGGAAGCCTAGTGTAGGACCGTGGATCTAGTGATCCGCCCAATAAGTAATAGGATCACCTTCAGTGACAAGTTGGTGATCTTGTTTATGGTCACTTGAGAACCTACTTTCTCAGTGTCAACCTCATAATGCATCCTTATGTAGTCTTCAATGTTGAAAGGCCCAGGGGGAAAAGTGTGCAGATTGACTGGTTCCCCTCTCCTTGAGAGGCCAATCAAGAAGTATATGTCCTCAGTCATTTTATTCAACGAATTCCCCTCTATAATAAATGCCTCTGCATCTGGATGTCAGTAATCCACCAAGGTGTTCAGTAACCTGGGTTGTGCCCTCATAAACGGACACTGGAAGAACTTCCACAACCCACATTGTTTCAATGCGACAATGGCAGCAGGGTCCTCATTGACAAAGATATCAATATCCTCGTGTTCCTTCTCTCTCCAATGGACATACATCCTATTCCATGACAGTTCAAAGGGGATTTAGCTCTTGCATTTTTATTTTTTCCATGCTTTTGAGGGTGTACACGGGCTGTTTTGGTCACAGTCGCGTATGTACGTGGAAATAATATTTTTTCCCCGAGTACATACGCGGGAAGTCCTTGGACAACCCGCATACACATATGGCCTCCCTTTTTTAGGAGAGTGCGCCCCCCAAAAAACAAAAAAGAATACATAAAGGAAGAATGGAAATGCAGGAGGGATGCACTTGTACTTACTTGGTTTGAGTGGAAGTTTGTTTCGTCCTCTGAAGCTCCCAGAATCAAATTCTTGAGCAAAGTTTTTTTTTTTTTTACCTTTTGGTCAATTTTGAAATTGTAATAGTGAAAATGAGCAGTCAACTTCTATTTATAGACTTTTTTGGCCCTTTTGGCAACTTTTTTGACCCCCTTTGTCGTTTTTTCTGGCTTGGAAATCATTTAATTTCATTCTTGAGTTTCTTATTGGATGTTACGATGCACTTTTCCTTTTGGTTTGGTAACTTTTGGGGATGTGGGTCACTTTACAAAATCCTTTGGTAAGAGTAATTTTTTTTCTAACTTTTTGCATATAAGTTAGGATTTCACGTCCACTTTCTGCGTCTTGTTGTCTTTTTCACTTTTCCATAGGATCGATCCCACCGAATTGTGACACGGAACCACATTGATGCTTTAGAAGTGTCGTTATTAGGTGGTAGAGCCTACCTTTACATGGATTCCCTAGATATATCCTTGTTACATTTTGGCATCCATAGTGTCTATAATGACTTTAGGCTCAGGAGTCCTTGTTAGCCCTGTCATGATTACGATATTGAGCCTCATTCGTCTGATGCACCATCACTCTTGGCCTCACCCTCGGGACTCCCAAAATGAGCAAGCTTTGTTGTCTTTCAAGCTCGCTTTGAAATCCGAAAGCAACATCCAACGAGACTGCATTTATGCTTTTCGATCTTATCTAGATTAACTGAGAAAATTAACCTTCTGGAGTCTTCTTTAATCCCTTTTCAGACTCTCTAAACATGAAAATATTGTCGAGCGATCTTGTTGTCCTGCACGCTTTCCAAACTCAAACTTTAAGGAACGTCTATCCGTCAGTAGTTTACCCCTTTTTCGGTCCGGATGGTCAATTTTACAAACAAAGGTATACTCTAGGAAATTTGGTTCGCTAGAAGAGTATTCTCAAGTATAAGTTTAACCCTTTTTCGGGCCTGAGGGACTAAATTTACGAAAAATGAAAATTCTCCTTGGTTTTGGTTTATCACATTTTTCGGTCCTTGGAGATTACTTATGAAAAAGGAACCCCCACGGAGTCCATAGTTAAGCTCTTTTCAGACTCCCTAAAATTGAAAATATCTTCGAGTGACCTTGTTCCTTCACACTTGTTAAATTGGTCCAGAAGAACATCTACTGGCATTAGTTTACCCCTTTTCTGGCCTGCGGATTATGGAGGAAAAAGGTATGCCTCGGGAGATTCGTCTCACCGGGAGAGTTCTCCTTAGAAAATTTTATACTTTTCAGGCTAAGGAGACTAAATCCATAAAAAGGTTGTGAGTCCATAATTAAGCTCTTTTCAGATTCCTTAAAATTGAAAAGATTGTCGAGTGATCTTTTCTCTGTCACACTTGTTAAAATGGTTTTGAATCGACGTCTTTTTGGTGCTAGTTTACCCATTTTTCGAACTGACTAGACTATCTCCGAAAAAGGTACCCCTGGGAGTCTTCTTTTACCTTTTTTCAGACTCTCTAAACGTGAAAAAATTATCGAGCTTACCTTCTCTGGGCTCGCTAAAATTACATTGAAGGGGGTTTCATTGTGTCTTGCTAATCGCATTTTCATCTCTGCATATTTGGACTAATGTCGGGTCCATGTTGCTCTCAACTGAACCTTTGAAGCATGCCTTATACGCGAGACTTGCAACAGTTTGCCTATGCAACCTGACACCTTGAACCATGGAGGAATTTTCCCCGAGTGTCCTTTTCCTGCACAAGTCTCCTTTCTCTAAGAATTAGTGTGTTCCTTACGCCTGGAACTAGTATTCTTACTTGCAACACTCGTTCCTCCTTTGTAACATAGCATTCTTTTATTCTTTTTCAAGCTCTTTAAAAAATTGAAAAAGACAAAAAAATAAAAAAAACCAAAAAGAGGGGACGGGAAATATATATTCTTTTTTGGAAGCACAATGAGTTTCCCTTGGACAAATCACATCCTTCCGCTTGTTTGTCAATTATTTTGATCTAATATGACCTTAGGAAGTTGTTCTTGCTACATAGAGTTGTGTCCTCCTCCGTTTGGTTACTCTTCCAAACACATGGAGAGTTTGCGTTGTCCCCTACATCGTGAACTTATATAAATTTCATGTTGCCTGAGTCTGATCATATTTCATGATTTTGTCCAAGGTAATTTTCACCCAAACTTAGTCGGCCCTTCGACAATTTGTCTCTTGACCTCATGTCCCATCCATCACGAAAGTCCAATCAAGTCCTTGTTCAAAATAAATGAAGTTCTCTGCCTGATCATCGAGATCCTCTTGTCTTTTCCCGACGAGTCGTCAATGACCTCTGGGTAGTGAAGTCATACACTCACATTGCACTCCTACCTAAGTTTTGAATATCTTGAAGTTGTTTCTCAAGCTATGAATACCTCATCTCCAGCCATCGGGCGTTATTGGCTTCTTGAAGATGGATACTATACTTGTATATATTTGATTTTTAGATGTAGATCCGATGTGTATTGCTCGCGGCTACACTTTATATAGTTATATGACATGGATCTGCAGTGTATTTTATTGGCATCCATGATTTATTTCATCTCGAGCATGGGTATGCCCGCCTCGGAGAGACAATTGTTATTTTGCAGATGGCACCTCCCGAACTCTGGTCCTGGGCTCACTCGTTTCGTACATTGGTGAAGATTTTGTACTGTATTTCGGCCATCAGATGCTCTTTTGACCTCACACATTAGGGGGCATATTTTATAACCCTGAATTTCTCTACACATGCATACCTGGCCTTTGGCCCTCTTACTTGCATTTGTTTCCAAAGCACTACTAAGTTTCTCTTCTAAAAAACCATTTTTTTGAAGATGTACGCACCCTTCACCAATAATGCCCACATACATAATCTTGTTTCACAACTACATCCCGCGTACATATGCTTACTACATCATTACAGCCGACGTATACTTGCAAAATTTGCAAAAAATAAAAAGTTACAAGGAATTCATTGAGATTACAAGCTATTGGGTAGTTTCCCAACTAATCCACCGCCTATAGCCCATCATCCAACCAAATAACCATCCTTTTGTCATATAAAAGGATGTGTTGGGGTCTCATTCCATATCTATACATAATAACAGTGAAACTCTGCCCGTTTCACATCCCCTCCTTGCCCAAGTTATTGCAACCCTTTTGTGAGAATTGCCTCAACATTCCCCAATTAGCCCTTCTTCCTCCATCAGAACCCATTCACTTCCCAAGAAGAGATCAGAAGGTTGAGAGGAGAATCCATACAAAGGTGCACTTGCATCTTGGTGAAGAGGATCCCAGACCAGGTTCGTGGAGCAATAGTCATCTTTGGCTGTGAAGTTATAATCATTGAGTTGTTAATAAAATAAGTACTTTTGCTGTCCCAAATCATGGTGTATTGAATGTTTTTAATGGTTTATGTTTTGACATTTTAAGATCTAACCCTAATTTGTATATGAATAACATGATTGTATCTTTATGTTTGTCTATCTTTTAATGTAGGCCAGCCTTGGGAGGAGGCGTGCAGTCAGCGAAGATTTCAAGCATGAGCAGATCATAACCAGACGTGGAGTAGTGGTATAGTTACCTGATCCCTCTCATCTTTTCTTTTCTTTTATGAGTTTTGGTATTCTTGGGGTAGTTAGAGAAGTAGTTGAATTTTAGACGGTTAATTGATCTACCTACATTTTGAACCCTGGTGTAGTCATAGGGGGGTTTTCCCGCTAGCACCAGGGAGCATCCTTTCCTAACAATAAATCTTTGAAAACTAAGACAAATTCATTAAAAACCTCATAAAAACAATGGGAGGCCTTGTGCCTCCATAAGGCCTGGTACCAGAACATTACTAGGTCAAATTCATAGTTTATCTTCTTGGACAGAGACGGTTTTGGAAACGAACAACAATGCGCTATGGTGAAAACCAAGTAGGATGACATATAAAGTTTATTCTCTTCTTTGAATTGTGACAATTGGGAACATATTTCATTGGAAATTAGTTTCCCCCAGTCAAAAATGGATTGTTCCTTGACTTTGAAATACAAAATATAAAGAACCATGCGGGAAATGCTTGCCATGGATTCTTGTCTCGTTATTCTTGTAAACAACCAGGAAATTTCCCGAAATGGATTTCTAAAGGAACTGACCTGCAACTTTGTGATATCTTTAGGAACTGTTGTCGAGTCTTCTAGGAACTCAGGTAAGAGGTCCAACCCGTTATCATGTTTTTATAGAAATTGCTTGCAGTCTTGTCCTCTGAAGGTTAATGTTAGCTCTGGAAATCTTAACATATTGTGGAAGACCTAAGGTGACAAAGAAATAGGAGAATGGTTGCGCAGTAGAATAATTATTTGGCTTGAAATATATTTTTCGGCACACCAAGAGACCACCTCCTTACATTAAAACACTTCAGGGACACAACCTACATGAGTGATTCCAGAGGTCCAAATCACTTCGTTCTAGGTGGAACAGGATGAATAGTAAGAGTATGCCCTAGACCACTGGAAGTTCTGGTCCTCATGCCCAAATATATTCACTGTATCTCCACAAAACTATTGTCGAGATGCTGCCATAAGTTTACGAGAACATTCATTTGCTCCAGACGATGTTTGAAATGAAGATTTGGAAGGGATAATATAACCCTCCACAAATATTGGTCCAATGCGTGTGAATGGGATATCTCCTCGAGCCTTTCACTCATTAATGAAAATATCGATGGTCGTTGCATGATGTGTTTTTAGTATTAAAGACTAGTTATTGTATACTTAGAATTGCGAAGATGGCGGGTACGATGAAGAGAAATTAAGGATTGGGGATTTCGTGAACGCCCCAATGCAATGACCCACGAAAGATATTCCATGTTATTTGAGATGAACAATCGGAAGGGATAATATAACTCTCCATGGATCTTGGTTTAATGCATATTAATGAGAGATCTCCTCGAGCGTTTCGCTCATTAATGACAATGTTGATGGTTCCTGCATGAAGAGTTGTTAGCATCAAATCTTACTAATTTCATATTTAGAAAGAAGTACGAAGGTCGCAACGACGAGAAGGAGCAGTTAAGGAATGGATAATTATCGAANNNCGAAAGCGGTCAGTCGGGCTTCAAAATAGACTTACAAGGTATAACCATGACAAGTGAGGGCCCAATGTTCAAATTGTTTGTCTCGGAAGTTTTGAGTGCAAAATGCATAACACATAAGAGGGAATTATGGGATAGTCCAAAGGTCAATTCGTATATCGCGGAACTCTGGGTACTGTTTGCAGGCCACAGAACATTGGAAGCACAATAGTGAGCCCGCTTGTCTGGGAACCCGCAATAGAAAAAGTGGCTAAGTATGGAATAGGGAAATGGTAGGCCGGACTCATTTTCTCTAATATATTGAAATTTGTAATAGATATCCCATTACCTATAAAGATCTTTTCTGCATGTTTCTGGGAAATTTGTGTAGCGATAGTCAATGCGATTGTCTCATCGAGCCTTCTACTTATTAGTGACAATCTGTATAGTTGTTTCATGATGAAATGTTAGCATTAAACCTTGGTCATTGCATACTTTGAAATAAGTGTGAAGGTGGCAGGCACAGGAAACAGTGACCAGGAATTGGAGATTTCATGAACCTGCCAACCTAAGGATCTGCGAAAGAGATTCCATGAAATGGGAAAGTATAGAAAGTGGTCGGACGGGCTTCAAACTAGGGTAACAAGGGTTCCCGAGGAGACATGATTCCCCGATGGTCAAATTGTATGTCTCGAAACGTTTGAGTGAAAATTGTGTAACACGGAAGAGGGGATGATGTGGGAGTCCATCAGTCAATTTGTATATCGTAGAATTTTGGGAGATCTCCTCGCGCCTTCCACTCATTAATGGCAATATTTACAGTTCCTGCATGACAAACTGTTAGCATTAAATCTTACTAATTGCATATCCATAAAGAAGTACGAAGGTGGTGGGGACAGGGAACAACAATTAAGGAATGATTAATTATCGAAAGCGGTCGATTGATATTCAAAACAGGGTTACAAGATATAACCAACAGAGGTGAGGGCCCGAGGGTCAAATTGTATGTCTCGGAAGTGTTCAATGCAAAACCCGTAACACGAAAGAGGGCATGATGAGGAATTCCAAAGGAGAAATTGTATATCACATAACTCTGGGTACTATTTTCAAGTCAAAGAACATTAGAAACACAATCTTGAGCCCGCCAGTCTGGGAACCCACAATTGAAAAAGTATCTAAGTATGGAATAGGGAAATGGTGGGGTGGACTCGATACACAGTGGTTGAAGCATGTGAAACCATGGAAATGTACCACGTTATGAACATACAGTCAACTTGCGACTAAGTATTGAAATAAATGATGGATGGTCAGGCTCATGATGGGGCATTCCAACAGACAAATTCTATATCATGAAACTTTGGGTATTGTTTGCAAGTCGTGGAACATTGGAAACACAATATTCAGCCCGCAAGTCTGGGAACCCGCAATCGAAAAAGTTTCTAAGTATGGAATAGGGAAACAGTAGGCCGGACTCATTTTCTCTAATATATTGAAATTTGTAATAGATATCCCATTACCTGGCAAGATCGTTTCTTCATGTTTCTGGACAAGTTGTGTAGGGATAGTCAGTGTGACTGTCTGCTCGATCCTTCTTATTATTAATGACAATATTTATGGTTGTTTCATGATGAAACATTAGCATTAAACCTTTGTTGTTGCATATTTGGAAAGAAGTATGAAGGTGGCGGGCACAAGAAACAGTGAATAGGAATTAGAGATTTCGTGAACTCGCCAACCCAAGGATCTAAAATAGGGTGACAAGGGTTCCCCAGAAGACGTGAGGCCCCGAAGTTCAAATTGTATGGATCAAAACTTTTGAATGCATAATGTGTAACACGAAAGAGGGGATGATGTGGGAGTCCGGCAGTCAATTTTTATATCGCAGAGGTCCGTGTGTTGTTTGTAGGTCATGGAACAATGAAAGTGCAACATAGAGGCCAGAATAATTATTCTGCATTGGGAAGGGCGCGAATGTGGCAGGGATGGAAGGGAGCGATAAATTATTTGAAACTTTTTGTGAACTTGGGTAGAGTGAAGCTTGCGATTTGGAGGAGCCCGAGGTGGAATTGTAGATCACAGAATTTTTGGGTGCAAGATGTATATCACGAAACAGGTGGAAAAATTTGGGTAAGTATGGAAAGGACCGACGTTCGTTCAGAGTACCGTAAATGGCAGGTTAATGCGTGTTAATGGGAGATGTCCTCGAGGTTTTTTGTTGTTAATGCCAATTGTTTCTTACTAGTGTGTTGGGTTGTCACTAGTGAAACCATAATTAATGTGCATTGGGAAGGGTGCAAAGGTATTGGGGAAGGAAGGCAACGATAGATGCTTTGAAATTTTTTTGAACCTGGGTGGAGTGAAGATTGCGAGTTCGACGAGTCTGGGGTGGAATTGTAGATCACATAAGTTTTGAGTGTAAGATGTATATCACGGAACAAGCGGAAGGAGATTTCGATAGTGCTAACCCCATAAATAGTAGCCATAAAATTGGCTAAGTATGAAAAGGAACAACGATCGGTCGGACTCGTGATGTGAGGATATATATGGAGATGAATATATGTTAGTCTGTCAACCCAGAAACCCACATTCATAGAAAGGCGACTAAGTATATAACCAGAAAGGGATAATAGAGGAGACCAAGAAAAGGGAAAAAGGGGTAAGTATCTCACAGAACAACATCTACTGTTAGTTTATTAATGTCAATCTTTTCGAACCCATGGTGATTTCTCACTAGTAAAAGCATAAATTGTAGATCACAGAAGTTTTTGGGTGCAAGATGTATATAATGGAATAGGGGGCATAAGTGTTCGATAGCTCTAACCTGGGATTCGATGGCCGGATAATTGGCTGAGTATTGAAAGGGACGGTGGTCGATCAGGCTCATGATGTGAAGATATAGATGAAGATGAGCATCTGCCAATCCGCCAACTCGAGAATCCATGATCATAGAAATACGAATAAGTATAGAACCAGAAAGAGATAATAGAGGGGAAGAAGACAAGGGAAAAACGGGTAAGTATAGAGGAGGGAAAATAAAGGGAGAAATGAACATTTGGTCTCAACTATGTAATATACTTGGGGGTCGACAAAGACAACTTCAAGTTTAAAGAGAATTTGTTTATATTTATTTCAATAGTATTCATATTAATATATCTTAATAGATTATTTGTGGTCCAAATGTAAAGCATCTTCCAATTTGTAGGGTGTTTTTCGGCTCACAAATTTCGTTCAAACCGATAAGAAATAGAAAAAAAAA